>PVJA010004265.1:49018-70098 GCA_004027025.1 Myocastor coypus
AATATCACATCAAGGGAGAATGAGTATTATCTTTTTTTTTTTTTTTTTTTTCTTCATCTTTTTGAGACAGGATCTCGCTATGCAGTTCACGCTGGCCTTGAGCTCACTTTTGTAGCCTAGGCTGGTCTTGAACTCACACTGATCCTTCTGCCTCAGCCTCCCAAGTGCTGGGATTTACGGGTGTGTGCTACCACACCTGGCAATATTATCATTTTAGAAAAAGTGAGAAACAGAGGTATTTGCAGTCACAAATAAGAAAGAGATAAGGCCCGGCAAAACTCACCCTTGCCATCATTTCCTATTGTAAGGGTCCTGCCAGGAGATTAGCTGTGCAAATATAGATAGCAGGTTTGGAGTGTACCTTGAGGTTACAAGTCTGGTCACCAGCAGTGCATATCCTCTGAACCAGAGCACAGTAGACAGCTATCTGATAGCCACTATGAATGGCATTGTCCCTAGAGACTGTTAACCTGCTGGTTAAAAGTTCATCCTCAAAGTTTTGGTACTGGTAGCTATCTTTCCAGTCCTGGTTTAGGACAGCCTGGCTGTGGTCATTTAACCAGTCGCAGCTGCCAGTACTAACCAAGAACTTATTGTGAGCTAAATACTATGCTGGCCTCTGTTTAATTCTCCAAGCAGCCCTGAAGGTAAGTATTAATGATGTTGTACAGATCAGGAAAACAAGGCAAGGCAAGGTTAAGTGACTTGTCCATGGTTCTGGAATGTAGTAAAGTGGAGTTGCTTTTGTCATTCTGGCTCTACCATGAGAAAGCCACCTCCTATGGACGAAGGGTACAAAAATGCCAAAATGTGAAAAATAACAGTGTTGGGCTTCCGGTGAGCTCACAAAAGTATTCACATTTTCCAAAAGAAGTGGTTGCAATTGGGAGTGATCATGGTTTGCCCTTGACCCTACAGATGTTTAATGACTAACCTCTGATTAAAAGTCAGATCTCATTTCTCATATATTTTCCTTCTCCTTTTGCAAAAGGTCGGCTATCAGTGCCAAGGGTGAGTGAAGAAGTCACATTTTCACCCTGAAAACAGTCCTGGATAGCAAGAAACAAAATTCTCATATCAGAAGTCTGATTTAGTGTTTAAAATAATTTAGACCAGTACAGTGACTTCATAGTAATATATTCAGACCTTCTCAAGCGAGTTTTATTACAGTCAACATTCTGTGCTCTGACTTTGTCATCTGAGTCTGAACCTGGGCCAGTTTATAATAAAAGGCTTTGCTAGACAATCTAGTACATCTTCTTCAGATGCCTGCCTTCATTAAAAATTTTTCTTTTTCAACCAGAATAGAGTTTGGAGTCTATAACCTATTTTTCTCAAAAGGCCAGTTAAATCAAACATTTTTTTCTTGAAATACAAAATTTAAAAGTCAATAGAATACAATGAGTGGTTGTGGTTTGGTTTCTTATAATTCATTTCTGAGACTATTTTTAGTTTGTAAATTATAGTAAGAGTTCATAGCTGTGTCTTAATGGAATCAGAGACCTTTAAGGGGACAAAATGTTTGGTTTAAGTTCAGAAAACCTGGTCTTAGACCATTAAAAATGAGCTTGCATCTGCTACTAATTTTCTTGCTTGTTTGCTTGCAAGGCGTGTGCTCCAGTAGAAAGGAGAAAAAAAGGGATCTGTTGAAAGTAAGTTATAAAAACGACGGTGGGAGGGATTGCAGAAGTTCACAAGGAGGGCTGGGAATACAGTGGCAGGCACTACCTTTCTTGCTCCCTGGTCAGCCCTAGCAGAGACCACACCAGCATCAGCTTCTAGCCTTTGCACAGGCTCTGGTGCTATGCCATGTCTGCCACTTTAGAAACATAGGGAGCTCCAGGAACATTCCTCAGCACCACCACAAAAGAAATGAAAATCAGAACACTAAAAGCATGATGTGTATGTGTACACATACATATATGAATGTATTGACACACACACGAAGTATCACAGTTTTAAAAATGTATATACACATTAAGTGCATATTTTATAGTGTTGTGTTTGTTTTAAGGTATTCTTTATGTTCAATAAAATTGACACAGTTCAAGCTTTATGAACTGGAACCAATACTCCAGTGAACACCTCAAAATGACTGAAAAATGCGTAGTTTATAAGGCTCTCCCTTTTCTCTCCAAGTGAGTTGGCACTGCCTTCCAGAATCTGTTTGCTTATGTACACATTTCCGTACCTTCAGGTCATTGTTCTTCATAGCACATTCCAGTTTTATGATCTTTTCTTCATGGGAAACAAAATTGTCTAGTAAGATCTTACTTTCCCATGCTTAGAAAAATACTAGTCTATTGTTCATCTTTTTAAATTAAGAGAAGGCAAAATAAACTTGTGTTCTGTGATAGTTACAGAGGCTTAAGTCTTTAGAGTTGATTTGTAATTGACTCATGAAATGCCCCATTCATCCTGTTTGTATATGACATTATTAATGTACTGTCCAACTTGTTTGGATACTATAAAACAGTGATATAAAAGTAGACGTGCATTTTTCTTTCAAGTAAAGCAGGATCAAATGGAAAGTTGAATGAGCCATTTGGAAGCAGAGCTTTATGAATAGATAGGTAGGTAGATAGATGAAGAGACAGACAGACAGACAGACATGATAAACTTTGGTAGATCAGTACAACCTGTAAATTATACCTGTGTAAATAGTCTGCAGAATTAAAATGAACCATGAACAATGACTAGATTAGGGAAAATTATATTTAAGAGAATGTTTATAGATATCAAATAAATATTTTGCCAAAATATACCTAAGATATTTTACTTTTAAATTCACTTTGGGGCCAGGATATCAAAAAACAATAGATAAAGTATCTAAGGTAACAAAAATATAATCAGTAGGTTAAGGTTTGACTTATTAGCTTAAGGCAATATAAAAGTTTATGACTAGGCTATGTTGCTTTTTTAAAAAATATTTTTTTTCTTGTTTCAGAACTTTTGTTTGTCTATTTATTTATTTTTATGGCCGGCTCAGCCTGCCCTCAGGGCAGGGCTGGCACAGCATGTGGTGCCGGGGATCGAACCATGGTCCCTGCAGCTTCCTAAGCTTTCCTAAGCAGGCGCTGTAGACCACTGAGCCATCCTGCTGGGCCCCACTATGTTGCTTTTTAGTAATGAATATTGAAACCTTTATACATTTTATTTTAAAAAGTGAATTTGGATTTGGTCACACATCACTAGCATCCTCTTACTCAATAACGAATAACCTATTAAACTGTTGTATTTGTTCAGTATAGAGTGTTTCTGCCATCTTACATGGTTAAAATCCCATAAAAGGTTTGCACTCGCTGGGATGAAAGGTCAGCTGCATGTGATGTGAATCCAGTAGGCAGAACCAGAGAACAGGTAGCCCCAGCACCTGGGACGCAGGGCTTACTACAGAATTAGCCACTTCCAAGAAAAAAGCATGGGAGAGAAGTCTACATCGCTGTTGTAGAACTTGGAAACTACTATTTTAGAGGAATTTTGCTGCCATACTAGAGGGAAAATTCTGTTTTTCTTTTTTAAATTCAAGCAACAAAGTCTGAATAAATCACTCCTACTCAGGCTTTATCTCATTTTCCCATAATGAATTGTCTCAAAAAAATTTCTTTCTTATGTTTTAGTCTATTTTTTTAATGTATTTATATACAGGGTATTCAGGGTCTACAGGGCTTCACTACATAGATCATGGTAATTCTCCTAATTTCAGCCTCTCAAGTGCTGGGATTATAGGCATGCGCCACCACACCCAGTCTCCATCATCTTAGTGTGACCCAGGGACTGGGCTGGCAGAGCACACTAGAAATCGAACCCTGGACATCCGCTGTGCTCTGCCTAAGCAGGCACTTTAGTCCTCTGAGCTATCTGGCCAGCCCTTCTCCCCTATATTTTATGACAGGCATTTTCACAAATCTTTGTCTCTTTGGAAAAGAGTTCTTATTCAAGAGAAAGGTTACCTAACAGCCCACTATATAAAATGCCTGCAACCTAAGGAGGTTTCTGCCTGAGTGAGATACAGTCTTAAGAACTGCTCTCCCTCTGCCCAGCCTTTGTCCTGGTGCACTTTTCCACCACCGTAACAAAATTCTTGGGGCTGGGTACTTCATGTAGAACAGTTCTGTGCGTAGTTGGTGGAGCTGAGCACCCCATCTGTTAAGTTTTAGTAAGAGCCTTCTGAATCTATCCCCTGTGGCATCCATGGCAGCATGCTCAGGACATGATGAGAAAGGACACCAGAGGGACCCAAAGGTTCTACCTGGCGTATGGTGACCACATACTCAAAGATTTTGAGAATAAAGGCACATCCCTAGACAAAGGGGATGCTCTGTGACTGTATTGCTTTCTACCAAGCTCACTTAAGATCACCAGCCTGGGGGGGATGGGAGGGAGCTATCCTAGGCCCACGGGCCTGCGGGAGCTCTTAAAATGGCCACAGTAAGCTCACTGGTGTCTCAAGGATGGCAGCAGGAGTGGTGGGCACAGGATCACACTGCACAGTCCGGACTCAGAGTGATCCTCCTGTTTCCAGCCTCCCCAGTGTTGGGATTACAGGTGTGTGCCACTGTGCCTGGACTGGGTCGCAGGTTCAGCACACCCTGGAGGCGAGGCCAGAGCAGCATTCAGGATTGGCAATCAAACACTGGTCCCTGTACTTGCCGAAGAAGGACACACCACCCTAGATTCTGACTTGGAGTGGGTGTGATGTTTTGTATTTCTAGTAGTCGCTTAACTGCTGTAGATGCTGCTGGTCTATGTGATACACTTATGGAAAGAAGAGGTCAGTAGGAAAAAGAAAGAATGAAGAAGTAAGAGCCCTGGCCTCTCAGCTTTCCCTGACCTTCACTGCTGAGAGCACATTTGCTAAACATTCTGTTGAGTGACCTACCAAGCCCTCCTTCAGAGAAATCATGAGGAAACGAGAAGAGAATCCTGTGGTGAGAACAACCTTGAACAGAAAAGCTACAGTTTTTTTTTTTTTTTTTTGGTTTGTTTTTTTGTTTGTTTGTTTATTTGTTTGTTTTGAGACAGGGTCTCACTATGAAGTTCAGGCTGGCCTTGAGCTCACTTTTGTAGCCCAGGCTAGTCTCGAACTCACACTGATCCTCCTGCCACAGCCTTCCAAGTGCTGGGATTACAGGCATGCGCCACCATGCCTGGCTAAGCTACAGTATTAAGAAATTCAGTATGGCATCTGTTAGTTAGGAAGTGAAGATTTTTCCACACTATCTGTCACCATGTCTGACTTGGGATAGTTTGTATCATCTCTCTCTCTCTGTCTCTCTCTCTCTCTCTCTTTAGATTTTACCTATTTATTTTTGTATTAATTTTAATGAGAAAGAGGTAGCAGTGAGATAGTTTCAAGACAGGTTGGTAAGACAGTTACAGTGGTTGTTGGTATACTGCATATTGTCTTTGTAGTGGTTGTTCAAAACACAGGATGCAGACATGCTATCTTGTCTAAACACTATTAATACAAGTCTCTCTTCATTTATATCCCTCTTTTCTGATTTGTTTTGTTAGAAGTGGTTGTTCCACTGCCATGCAAATATTGTCGGTGTGTGATTTCAGCAAAATAACCCCCTATATTCCAATGGTACATAATAGTAGTGGGTCATCAGCAGAACTGGCAATGGCAGAGGTTGTTCACTTGAGCATTTTACAGCTCATCATATTAATATGGCTTTACTTCTTTTTTTTTTTTTTTTTGTCTTTTTGAGAGGGTCTCGCTATGCAGTTGAGGCTGGCCTTGAGCTCACTTTTGTAGCCCAGGCTGGTCTCGAACTCACACCAATCCTCCTGCCTCAGCCTCCCGAGTGCTGGGATTACAGGCGTGAGCCACCATGCCCAGCTACTTGGCTTTACTTCTTATGCCTCATGGTTGTACTTTTCTGTTGGATGGTTAAGACCAAGTTAAAGCAAGACCTATGCAACAAAAATATGTAGCTTTTATATCAGACAAGGTCAGTCAAATCCCCTCAGGATTCACCCTGAAACCATGTACAGCAGTCTGTAGATCTTTTGCCAGTGTCATCCAACTGGATTTGTCATGGCCATCACTTGGCCAGTTTGCTCTCTGTGAAGGCCTGGGGGCATGTTTTCTTTCTGTGTGATTCTCCTTGGGCATACTATGCATCATTGGTCCCTTTCCCCTGTGGCCCCATGATCTCCTTGAACAGAGGATTTGGGACACTACTGAGTTGCAGAATGTTACAGAACAGGTTCTCTTGTGTCCTGGGTCCTCGCCGACCTGAAAGGGCTAGGGCTAGGGCCAGGGTGTTGGCTATCCTTGTGGCCCTTCGTTTTCTGATGTTTTGGGCTTGCAGATCTGGGTTGTTGGCCATCCAGAGGAGAAGTTTAGTGGCACTGTTCCCTCTGGCATGGGCAGTTGGGTTGGGCATTGCTGTCTATCTGAGTGTCAGGCGCCTTAGACATAACAGGGGGCAGGTGTGTTCCAAGCATCATTGGTGTTCTAAACTTCCAATCCCTGTAGAGCGGGCAAAGACAGTTATACATTGTTATGCAGAGATCTGGAGGTCTAACCATGTACAACATGGTAACAGGACAATCTTATGACATTTTTTTTCTTGTCTCTTGTTTTCTTTGATTATCTTTTTTAAAACAAACATTTACTTACAATTCTTACCCTGCCTGTGAACTAAACAGTTACACTGTACACTGAGGATAGCAATGTGTAATACTAAAACCATTCTTAGAATACAAAAAAAAAAAAAAAAGATCACCAGCCTCAACAGTGCCATCCTGGGAACCAAGCTTCCAGTGTGTTGGGGACAAATTTAAACCACATCCAAACCACAGGACTCTGATACCTCCCTACCTTCTTTCTTCTCCCTGTCCCAGCACTGCATAGAGCAACATTTGAACTCTTTTTTGTTGTTGTTGTTTTTCTTTTCCCCCTTCCAGACTCACTTAACAGTGTTTTGCTCTTCTCAGCCATTTAAAAGAAGCTGTGCTTCCATGTCCCTGTATTGGTCAATAACCATATCTAGCCACCTCTCACACCCTGTGTCACCTCCATGGCCTATGGAACCATGGCACCCCTGCCTGGGGACCTTTGGACTAGATGCATTTTCTGAGAAACACTACTATTAAAAAGATAACAGGGGCTGGGGAAATAAATAGCTCAGTAGAATAAGCACTTGCCTGGCAAGCACAGGGTCCTGAGTTCAATCCCCGGTACTGAAAAAAAAAAAGCCAACAAACCATCAGACTACAGTTTTGAGGGTCTGTCTTGTATCACTTTGTAAGTTAACAAGTGTGTGTCTTGAAAGCAGATCAGCTTTCATGTTATTTGTGTCATGAAAGCCTTCTTTGAATAGATTCTTCTCACATGAGATAATAGTCCTTTATTTTGGTTATGTTAGGGCTGTCATTCTGTGTTCATCAGATTGACTGTCAAACTGGGGTAGAGGGCCTGGCAGGATGGCTCAGTGGTCTAAAGCGCCTGCTTAGGAAAGCTTAGGCGGCTGTAGGGACCACGGTTCGATCCCAGGCACCACATGCTGTGCCAGCCCTGCCCTCAGGGCAGGCTGAGCCGGCCATAAAAATAAATAAACAAAAAGTTCTGAAACAAGAAAAAAAATTTCTTTAAAAAAAATAAAAAAAACTGGGGTAAAGAGGTATGGGCAGATTTTAAGAGGTCCCTGAGAACAGAATGTTTTTGAGATAGAATTATTTTACATACTTTGGTAGACAGTGAAATAGGTAAAATGTCCTTTTACAGTTCTTACACTCTCACAGTCTCTGATAGAAAGAAATAACCTTCAGATCCACGAGGACTTTCCAACAGAGCTGATCACTCAGCCCCCCCAAACCACAGCCAACCCTTGGACTCCAGCCCTGCTTGTGTTCAGTGCTGGAGGAGATGGCCTTGCGGAGCTCAGGGCTGAAGGGCCCTTGAAGAAGGAGCAGCAGGAGGAGGAGCGTGAAGAAGAGTGATATGGCAGACAGTTACTTGATCTTCTTTTCATAAGAGAGTCCGTTTCATCAGTGTAAATTTTCTAGTTCCCGGACCTGATGCTTTTGGTGTTGGTCGGCACGACCCTGCGCTTTTCCTGTGCTGTCAAGTTCTTTCTGGGTAGAGAAGGGAGCAGAGATATAAAGGAAGAAAACTTGGATGTCCAAAATGCACTTGTGCTGGCGTAAGCTCCCCAGAGAGGACTGACCGTATTGTAAGTTCAGGTAAGCATGCAGTGGCACCCACAGGAAGTGCAGGAAGTGCAGGCAGGCTTTTCAAGAGCTGGGAATTAGGGTTGGAAAACCTGAAAGTCAAGGCAGTTTGTACTGGGGAATCTGTTGTCTGAAAGAATCCATTTCTCTGTCCACACTGCAGGCCCTTGTTCTCCTGTATATGTCCTTGGTCCTTCGCTCCTGTCAGTGTTTCCCATCACATTTTCTGTGTTCCTGCCATCTACACCCTTGAACCCTAGCCTGAACAGGGTTGCATGTCCTGTTGATGTTCAGAGACTGAGTGTCCCAGTTCCTACCTGATTCCCAAGTGAAAGTCTGGTAGAACAGCTTGGTTCAGGCTGTCCTGCAGTTTGACCAGCTATCAAGAGGAGAATGGCTTCATGCCATTCCCTTACCAGAACTTAACCCTGTGGATGAAGAAATATCACAGGCATGACTTGAAAATGGGACATCAGCTGAGCAGATGATGTAAAATTTGTCCACTCCATAGAATTATATATATATATATATATATATATATATATATATATATATATATAATGGTCTGCTCAGTCTGCCCTGGGATCGAACCGCAGTTACTGCGGTTGCCTAAGCTGCAGTCTAAGCAAGCGCTTTAGACTTCTGAGCCATCTCACTGGCCTGGCCCGTATACTCCATAGAGAATTCCAGATTACGAAGCTTTTCTTTTTCAAATCCTGCCCTGACAGAGAGGGCCTGAGTGCTATCTAGCTTGTCTCCTTCACCCTCCTTCCCAAGCCTGCACTTCACATGTGGCCTCTACTCTGGGAACATGCTTTAAGCTCTCCTCACACAGAGCATCCAGAGACTGTCTCTAAAATCAGTCTCATCAGTGAAAATATTTCTTCTTTTTTTTTTTTAATGTTTTTTAGCTATTTATTTATTATTTTATGGCTGGCTCAGCCTGCCCTGGGGAAGGGGCTGGCGCAGCCTGTGGTGCCAGGGATTGAACCATGGTCCCTGTGGTTGCCTAAGTTTGCCGAAGCAGGAGCTTTAGACTGCTGAGCCATCTAGCTGACCCAGTCAAAATATTTCTAATCCTTAGCTTTTCAGAAAAGCTTGTTTGGATTGTACTACCTTCTCTTCCTTTAACTCTCTCACCATGTTTAAGACAAGAAAAAATCATCCTTAAATACAGTTTATTAAGGCTCAAATCTTTGTTGTAACTTGAAGAAGAGAATGTCTTTTAGGTTACCTCTTGGTCAGGCTGGCAGCAGCTGGACTCTTCCATCCCTTCTGCCTTGTAGACCTTAGGGAAAAGTATATTTAAAATCCATTCTGTATTCCCTCAGGCTTTCAGAGAAAACAAACTGGCCAAGCAATGGCCATGACTCATCCAGACAGCTGACAGTGACAACAGTTCTACAAAGCACTGTACAGGGTTTCAAGGCAAATCCTGAGGGCATTTGACTGACCTTACGAGATACAAAAGTTACATGTTCTGTTATGCAGGTCTTGGTTTAACTTGTCCTTAACCACTCAGCAGGAAAGTCTAACCACAAGGCATAAGAAATAAAGCTCTACAGATTAGTATGTTGAGCAGTATCACGCTTAAATCAAGTTTCTGACATTGCCAGCTTTGCCAATAAACTATTCTGATTATGGAATATTGGACTATGTATACAACTACTTTCTCTTAGCTCAATGAGAAGAAATTTTTATATCAATAATGATCAAAAAATTATATCTGCATCCTGTGCTCTAAATAGCTACTATGAGGACAACAATATGCCCTGTGTCAGTTATTAGGAATGTACTACTAACATGATTTAAAACTGTTATTTCTTATTAAAAGTAATAAAAAATTTTAAAAGAAAATTAAAAAATAGAATTCATTCTGTAATACAAGCTAGAAAATCAATTCTACCTCGAGAAAGGCCAACTTTGCTCTCCTTATGAGTTATAACCGGAAGTCGGAGCCCTGAGTTAAGACATAGGGAGGGCACAGCGCATACCTCCACAGGCAGCCCTGATGCCCACAGTCCCATCACTTGGTCAGCAGTGAGCTCAGAGCTCATGTCAGCATCATGGAAACTGTTCGAACTGTGGTCCACTTTGAACTGACAGGAAAGGGAAAAGGGAGAGGACCATCTTTGAATTAGAGGCCCCAGTTCTAGCATCCATCCACATCTCTTTCTTGGTGCTACAAAACCCAAGTGGAGCTGCCACTGACCTTTTACCAGTATCACAACTCCTGTTTCCTCAGTTTTCTTACGTTTTAAATGGAGCTAATGGAAGGACCAAAAGAGGTTCTATTGCAAGCTCTTGGCTCAGTTCCTGTGATATGCTAAGTCCCCAGGAATATCAGTTCTTATTGTTCATCAAATATCTGTTTCAGGTCACATCTCACCAATAGTTATTTTAATTCTCAACAAAAGTCCTGTAAAATACATGTTATTAGTTTCTGTTGAGGAAATGAAGTCTAGAGTGGTGAAGGCATGTGTCTAAGGTCAGCTGGTAGGCGAGGGCATCAGAGTCTGACTGGGCTGGCCAGTCCTCAAAGCCTGTGCCACAGCCCTTGTGGTTTAGACAAGAGTCAGGGTACACAGCATATGAGCACACACCTTCTGTGCAAATGGCTCTGGGCCAGAGGCTGAGCAGCTCCCTGCCCCACACAGTTCTGGGTAATTTATATCCACCAAGTAAACATGCCATTTTGGGCGAGAATTCTCTTGTGTCAACTTGCCTGTTTTAGGAATTCTTGGTGTATACATTGGAGCCCAACCAAAAATTTAGTGTAGGTTCTTGAAAGCCATCCCTAAAAGGAGCTCAGCTAATAATAAACTGAAGGGACCTTCCTGTCAAGTGACTTCACCCAGGGCCTCTCCCCCTCGTATCTGTCAAAGGTTGTCTTTTTTAGCCAAGTAAGTTCCACCTCAGAGTTCCCACCTTCTTGAGGAATTGGGGAACTTACCTGTCCCACTGCGGGTTACTGCTTTAAATCCCCTTTCCATGACTGTACCCCAGTTAGACATTATCTCTTGTGTTCTCACAGACCCTGCTTGCATTTGTTGAGAGAAATTTGTCGTTTCACCTTTGCCTGTGTCCTGGCCTCTCTTACTGCCAACTTGAGAGCAGCATTACCTCCTGCTGACCTTGTAGTCCCCAGAACTCATCACACCTCTGAAGCAACAGTAACAGTAATCAGCACAGATGTTATTGCAGCAGTTGAGGGTTCTTTTGCTGGACTCAGATGGAAATCATGAATCAGCAAAATGCAGCTCTCTTAGAGTTCTGATGCCCCCAGGTGGAATGCTGGATAATGCTCACCACAGAAGTGCTGCTGGTGGTCACTGTCGTGCAACAGCAGCTGCTCCATGCAGCTGGTGCTGGTCTTCACTGCTTCTCTTCCCTGGAGCTCTTCAGGGCTACCAGCGCCTAGTATTTATTCCTCTTTCTGTTGAAATGACCATTCTGCCAACACTACCCAGGGTAAAAATCGTCAGTAGACTTATACAATCTTGGGGATCTTTACTTTCTGAGAAGTAAATCACAGGACTTAGGACCACTAAAGTGTGTCTGTAGTAGGACTTGCTCTACAGCACAGAAGGGTCAGTACACCAGAGGGAGCCTCCCAGACTAGTCTGAGAGGTATGACGAAATTGCTGCCTGCATAGGTGCAGGCGTGTGGTTGGCCCAAATTTGAGCTTGTTCATTGGTTCAAGCACTGACCTGTGGTGGGTCCAAGTGAGTGCAGACCTCCAGCACAGTGACAGCTGTCATGACGTCAAGTCAGCAAGCGGTTTGATGGACAGCTGTCATACCTCTGGGGAGCAGGGAATCTTCAGAAGGCTAGCTGAGTTCATCACAGATAACTGGGGTTTAAGGAGGGTAGGCCTGTTCACAATGGGCCCAGATCCTCCCCCATTACAGCTGCACCATGGTGCTGTCTCCTCCAGCATCTAAAGTAGCAGAAGCAGGAGAGAAACACCACTGCTGACAGCCATATTGTGCTCTTGGAAAAGGGTGGTAACTACATAACCAAGGAGAACACCAAGTCCAGGGCAGCGTTGGGAGGTTGAATGGGGGGTTGCGGGGAGATGCAGCAGCCACCACCAGCTAGGCCATGCCCTCCACATGACCGGCACAGGAAAAAGTGAGTAGGCGCTTCTCTATTTCATAGTCAGAGGTGACGTTTGGATCTTATGGTATGGCTTTTGAAGTAGGCAGTGAGATGGCCCTTCAAAGGTGTACCTCTAAGGAAAAGGGAGGCTCGTTCACTTTCAGAGTGATACGAACTGCAAGTGATAAAGGTGGACATGAACTTAGACATTTTGTGTCTGAAACTGGTTTTTCTTTTTTTTTATCCTGCCTCAGGTTTGTTTGTACAACAAGCACAGGAGGACACCAGCCCTCCACAGGTGGCACCCCAGGGTTATACCAGTCCTTCTGTTTTTACATCAGAAGGATAAAGAAGCTCTTACTGTGGAGCCTTCATGGGGGCCTGGGAACCTTTGGAGGCCTGGGCTGGAGCAGAAGCTGGAGCCTGGGCCTTGGCTGCAGCCTAGGCCTTTGGCCGGCAAAGCCTGGGACCCCTGGCAATGCGGGCACAGATCCTTGGGATGGGCAATAAAAAAGTTGAGCAAGCCTGCGGCTCACTCCCTTTGGGATGATCTTGGGCTTGACCTCCTTGGGCTTGGCAAGGGCGTTGATAGCCTTGGCGCATGCACTCATAGCTTTGCCACTGTCTGCTTGCATCTTCTTGAAGCCCTTCTTATTATGCTTCTTGGCAAAATGCATGTTCCTAAGGAACTTGGGATCTGTCCCCTTCAGAAATTCATATCTTTGTGACCAAGGTTTCTTGATGCCATTTCTGTGCTGTTTTTGGTACTGGTTGTACATGGTATGGTTCTTGGACTTGGCCATAACTGCACTGTAAACCGCGGCTACAAGCCTGGAATTGTTTTTAATCAATATTCTGTGTTGCCTACAGGAATAGGTGCTTAATGAATGCTTGTTAACAGATAGTGAACATAATCACTATTTTTTAAGAAACATTTATGACATACTTAAATGTCTACATTGTAATGGGCTCTGCTGCAACATATCTCTGCGTGGTCTCATAGGGGAGTTGTTTTTGTGGACATTCATTAGGAAAACACATTCTGGACCTCTTTCACTGCAGCGGGTGTGTGACCTACAAACAGTGCTCTACTCTGGGGAGGGTCTTGGTGGACCTGTTTTGTTTCTAAGGCACATGGCCACAGCCAAGCTTCCCAGTCTGCTCAGTCTATCTGCTTGGAGGCTGTTCCACCACCCTTTGATACAGTTGACACAGTTTTGAAATGCAGGTAGTGCAGTCAAGAGGAAAGGACATCCTTGTGGACATCTCAGTCGCATATGCTGGCCCTGACAGGTAGTGAAATCCTGGACACGGGACTTTGCCCACCTGGACTTTGCTTTTCTCCCTGTGGAATTAACTTTTATGGTCCCTTCTGGCTGAAACACTATGATTTTTATTATCTGATGTTTGTTGCATGCTAGTGCCTTTTTAATTTTCATGCCCTGTATTCAAAACCACATTTTCTGCTCTCTAGCACACCATCCTTCTGTTCTACCCCAAACTTACAGTGCTGGTCTTTAGTGTCCAATAGCAGTTTGCTAAGTTAGTAAAGGACTGCACATAGGAGGAGATGATGCATGAGCCCATCCACTATTCACAGGTTGACGTGCCTTCCTGTCTTGGGTGTTCTGTCTGTAGTGTGGATTGCTAGGAGAATTACGATAACTGGCACAAAGCATTTGAACAATATGAGCATACAGACGTCAGTTCCCAGCAGCTGCTGTTGCCATGATTACGCACCTCATTTTCTGTGATGGTGGAGTAATGTACATAAGGTTTTATAACCACTTCTTGTCAATAGTAAAGATTTCTCCATGTCATTAATATTAATTTTCATGGTCATGTGCTATTATAGTTACAGTAGCTGATTCCACCAACCCTACGCTTACAAGTTCATTCCATGTATGCATATTATAAACAAGATAACTAAATAATTTATTTTAAAAAGAAAATACATTACTTTTGTAACTGAAAACACATTGTCTTAAGAAATGCCCATCCCCGTAACACTACGCTTTGCTTAATGTACAACAGAAGTGCAAGAAGGTAGACAAGGGCCAGCCAAATAGCTCAGTGGATTAAAGCACCTGCAAGCAGGCGCAGGGGCCAGGGTTTCAATCCCCAGGGCTGTTGTGCCAGTCCCACCCCTAGAAAGACTGAGTATGGTGGCAAGCACCTATAATCCCAGCTCTTGGGAGAGTGTAAACAGGCAGATCAGTACGAGTCTGATCTATGAGTGAGACCCTGAACACACTGTAGGTCCTTCCCTAAAATAAAAAATTTTTTAAAAAGGTAGACAGAGGTGAAAAGGGCACAGCACTCTGATCCCACATGCAGAGAGGCTGTGATTACTGTTACACATTCATTGCATGAGATAAGAAGAGCTTCCTTAAATCCAAAGCATCACGCCTTCTCCTCTTGATCAGAGCTAGGAGAAAATGAATGGCAGACCATAGAGTAAGAGGACCCGGATGGAGATTGGGGCTGTCCCTGGGTGTGCAGCTCCCCTCTGATGTCTGGCCTGAGACAAAGAGCTCATCTTCTGTTTTTCTATGAATGAGAATATTATTAGTTCCAAAAGACCCTGCCCTTTTGTTGTAACCTTGGAAGGTACAACCAAGAAAGGTTGTGAGCGTATAATCAAAATAGTAGGTAGAAGACTAATTTGAAGCATTCGAGTCAGTGTTGTAGAGAACTGAGTCTTAGGGAATATGGACTTGCTAGCTCTTGTTTGCTCCTGATCTCTACAATTGTGACCTGGAATGTCTCTAGGGTTAATGGTGGTTTTTTGCAAAAGTTCTCACCTTATACACCACTGCAGTTAAGAGGGAGAAATAGCAGTAATTCAATCCTTTACTGTTTACACACTTTTTTTTATTGCTAATGCTTGCCAGATGTGGACTGGCAGCGAGCCCAGACACTGAGCACTGTCTGAGAGAGGTAGTTTTGTTCTTTTCTCCCTTCTAGACAAAGAATTCTTGAAGGAAAAGGAGAAGTTAGAAATGGAGTTAGCAGCAGTGCGGACCACAAGTGAGGACCATCGAAGACACATTGAGATCCTGGACCAGGCTTTGAGCAATGCCCAGGCCAGAGTCATCAAACTGGAGGAGGAGGTGAGACCAGGCATAGGGCTTGGGGATGGAGAGGGCAGCAGAGCCCGGAAGCCTCCACTTCCTTTCCAACTCAACCACTTTCTACAGAGCCAACCATAAGGATCAAATGCTGGGAGGAGGTGGGTTTTGGAAACTTCCCAAGTAAAAAATGAATAAAAGCATAATTTATCCACCCCAGAGCCAGGCAAAGAATGAAAGGCACACGTTAATGCCAGCACAAAGAGCCCACAGCCTGAGGGTCCAGCCTAAAGCTGTTGGACTGGAAATAAGTGGAAACCTGGAAACCACTGGTGCCTGTACAGAGATGACAGTTTTTTAAACATAGCCCAATTACTGGGGCTTTGGGGCTTCCAGTGGCTTAGAAAAAGGCAAAGGTTGTCTGATGTGAGGTGGGATGGGGTGGTGTTCAGCAAATCTGTCTCCAGTGTGTGGAGGTTGGCCTGCCCGTTTAGGAACCCACACCCCCATCCTAGAATCCTTGATGCCGTCCAGGCATTATGGTTTTGGTGATCTGTGGTAATGTCAACCTCTTCACTGAACTTTGGTGAGGTGGATTTTGCCTTTAAGGTAGAGTGAAGCATCAGAACAGCCATTTCTGGGGTCCACTCTAGGGCATGTGGACATGGAGGTTGAGATAAGTGGAGGAGAGAGGCATAGACCCACAGAGCAGAGCCTGTGCCTGCACCTCCAGCACCCCATGGTGTGGCCCCTTTGCATTAGGGGCTGGACTGGAGCAGGATCCGCTATGGGGAGATGAGGTTTGGTGTTGAGGTTTAACTGAGATAGTCTTCATATCGCATTGTGTGGCTTTGTGCTCGGAACACAGAAAGCAGTAATGTTATTAATTCTGCTTACTACTTTTCCAACGACAGAGGGTGGGTGTTATTCCTTCAGTTAACATCTCCTCATGAAGGTAATGCAGATACCTCTGCAAACTCCAACAGCAAGGGTAACACTGCTACAGAGGAAGATTTTTATGTGAACAAAGGCCTTCTCCATTAGCAGCTGTTAAGTCCTGTGAGTCCTATGTAGAAACTATGATGTTACAGTGGCAGGAGCATCCCAGGCAGCAGCCCAGGGCACCTTCTGGATTTCCCCAGAGATTGACCTCAATCCCTTGGAGGCAGGAGGCTTGCTCTGGGAAAGGAGGCCTGTGCTCTTTATTTTGTCATCCCTGAATTCGCTCTTTAAGGATCCATGTCCATGTGTGGAGCGAAGGAAATTATAATTTTAAGAAACTTTTCAGAGTCCCTTGAAAATAGGTGCTCCAGAATCGTCCTTTTCTTGTCATTGCTCTTAGGTAATACCCCTGCTGGATCGAGTGAGGCCTCTCCAGAGTGATTCCTTGTCTGCTTCCCATCTCGCTCCTCACCCACAGTATTTTCTTTCAAAGGGCTTTAATTCAGTCCAGATGACTGATGCTTAGAGCTTCCTGTAGTTTTTGAGGTTGGGGATTTCCCACAGGTGAGGACTTCAGCTCCATGACTTGCCAGCTCTGTGACCTTGGCTTTGTCCCTAGCTTTCTCTTCTCCTAAAGAGGATAATAAGAGGCTCTACTTCTTGCTATCATTGAGAGGAGTGAGTAAAAACTCATAAAGCACAAAGCTTTGTGTCATACTTCTCAGAAAATGGTAGCTGGTAGAACTACTGGTAGTAATCATCCTTGCCATGATAGGCTTCAGGCTACACTGAAGGTTTATATGAAGGTGAAGGAGAAAAAAACATGCTTTTGCGGATCTTGACATAGCTTAGGGACAGTGTTCACTCAGTTATTCATTAAACACATATGGGGTGCCTAGGGACTGTTCTCAGCATTGAGCATATACTGTTCACTCTGCCCAGCAAGGACCAACGTAGACAAATCCCGTGGTGTTTGTAATCTGAGAGGTATGCATCCAGAAAATTGTATATAGTAGAAGATATGGTAAGTGGTGTCTGCACAAGAGCACGCAAAATATTTGACCCAATGAGGCTTCTGAGAATTGCAGAACTTATACTTAATAAGTTCTCAAAAACTATTAAATTGAATTGAATAGTCAAAAAAGCACAATGAATTAAAAGCCCATGTAAAAGTTGATGCCCAAAACAGGTATATGGCTATCTCTTAAGTTGATTTCCATTGCTTGAGAGATCATAGGCATCTCTGTTCTATTCCAGTGGCTTTGGATAAGAAAAGACCCAGCTCATGGCAGTGCTTTCCACTAAGTCAGAAGTCTCACCAAGCAACAAGCTGCCAGGTCGCTAGCATACTGCAGCTTGCCAGTGTGGCCCAGGCTTGAGTTCAGGACTGTGGCATCTACAAGGCACCTGTACACTCAGGCACAGAATAGCAGGAAGTAGCAGCTGGTGTCTTCTCATCCAGGACCAGGTCTAGTGAATATCTCACCCTGACTTGTGGCACCAGCCTATTCTCAGAATGGTAGAAATGTATCTGGATTTATGAACATGGCCCATGCTTCCAGTTAGAAGAGAACAGTTTCAGAATGAGACTAAAGTAATGGGTCACAATTTTAAATCTATTTAATCATTTTAAGCTTAATTTTCATTTCCTGAAGTCATTTTGTTCAGTATTCATTATGCCTTTCCTGTCTCTTCAGGGTTGTCAAGTACTTAAGGTCTCTGAACTCTTCAGCCCATAAATATTTACAGTAAATTTTTATACGCAAATGGGTATACATACGTAGATACATATATACACACATATTTCTCTTTATGGCAAAATATATTTATCAAAGAAAAACTTAAGTTCTTTATTCTTTATACAGAATATTCTTTACACAGTAATTAGTATTCAGCCATACAGATAAATACAGTTAATACTTTTTAAATATTTTCTCCCGGCAAGGGCCAGGGGTTGATCCATCTTAGTTCCTCTTCTCTCATTGCTGGGACAAATACCCAACACTCAAAATGAAGGACGGAAAGCTTTATTTAGCTCACAGTTCCTGGAGGTTTCAGTCCATACTCAGCTGGCTCCAAGGCAGAGTGGCACATGGCAGAAAACAACCTTTCATGGTGGCAGCTAAGAGCAAGAGAGCAGGGAGAGGTAGCAGCTGGTCAAGCAGCTAACTTCTCTTCCTCCCTTACATTGAAATGCAAATCACCTGCCCCAGGGGAGGGGCAGCACCCATTTCCACAGTGATCAACTACAAATTCCAAAAGCTCCCCCATGACTGCATGACGCTTTGGGGGCACACTTATACACAAATCATAACATTCCACCCCTGGATCCCAAAGACTCATGCAAAAGACATTCAAAAGACATTTTAGTCCATCTCTTCAAGTTGCCAAAGTCCCAACAGTTTCAGCATTGCTGAAAAGTTCAAGTCCCAAGTCTCTGTGAGCACCTATACAAGTGAAGTTAAATATATTCAATATTCAAAGGCACAAGATACACATTACCATTCCAAAAGTGCACACAGCAGGATACCAAGTATTGACACCAACACAAGTCCAAAATTCAGAAGGACCAACATTAAATCCTATAGGTCCTATGGGACATCCAAAGCACTCTGTGGCAAATTGTAAGCTCCGTGCAGCTCCACCCCTACAGCGCTCTTAGTAGATGTAGCTCCCATGTCTTCTCTCTCAGGCTGGCTTTGCTCCCTCTTTGCATGATCCATGTTCCTGGCTTTTCCAAACTTCTGGAGTTTCCACGGAGTAGGCTTCTCACTCACACACAGCTTTACACACTGCCCTCTCAAGGGCACACTGCCTGGCCTCCCAGGCCTTCTGCAACCTAGGTGGAAGCCTTCTTAACCGTAGAACTCTTGCATTCTCAATGTGCCTAAAATGACTGCCATGTGGATGATGCCAAGGTCTGCTGCCAGCTGGAGCAGTAGCCAGGCTTCCTTCTCTCTTGGCTGTAGGGGTTGAGTGCATGAAACTCTGAGCAGTCTGACCCTGATTCCGATGAATAAATTCTCCCTGCAGCGGCCATTCTGAACCTGGTGCTGCTGCTGGCACCATTCTGGAACAAAGGGCTCAGCAGCTCTCCCCTCAAGGCAAAGTCCCTGACCTTGCCTTGCAGTCAATTCTAAGGCTGCAAAGGGTGGAGACCTGCCACCTCCCCTGATGCCCTCAGACCATCTTTTACATTCTCTGGTTCTTTCTCAGCAATGGAGATCCTCTCAGCTTAATCTCCCTGCTCTCTCCTGCACCTGTACTTAGGTAGGATTTCTAGGAAATCCAGCTCCTTCCCACCTCCATTCCAGCACTGACAATCACAGGGCTCCCACTCTGCCATTTCACTCTTCTCCACTCAGCTACGAGAGAAGCAGGCATATGTGGAGAAAGTGGAGAAGCTGCAGCAGGCTCTGACACAGCTGCAGTCTGCATGTGAGAAGCGAGAGCAGATGGAGCGTAGGCTACGGACCTGGCTGGAGAGGGAGCTGGATGCGCTGCGGACCCAGCAGGTGAGTTAAATTCATGCACCAACCATGTAGTGCCGTCAGGAGCTAGCCACTGCTCCCTACACTGGGGGCTCAGAACTCCCTGTTCAGATACCCGGTCACCAGTGGAGGCACTGGGAGGTCCACTCACTGTGGAGAAACAGACTTGCTCACAGAGAGAGGATCCACCACCCTGGCGCTATGGGAGGGAGGCGACTTCACATTTGCATGGGACTTCAAAGGACAACCTTGTTGGACATTCAGGGCCAAGGACCTAGGAACATGTAAAGGAGAGGGTCACGGAGTGGTGGGGCAAGTCCAGGGCAGCTGGGTGCTGTGGGGACTGTCCTCAGAGATGGCTGGTGAGGAGGCAGTGACGCATTTGTGGAGGTCATTTGGTCAAGTGAAGAGAGTGAGCTTCGTCCTACAGTCAGAAGATGAAACTCCAGTCCCAGTTGCAGAGGGCAGGTGGTAAAGGTCAGTAGGTCTCAGTGACAGTGGGAGCCCATGGAAGAGCTAAAGGCAAGAGCCTCCTTTACTGGAGGCAAAGGATAGGACATTGTAATCACCAAGTTCTCAGAGGTAACTGAGGGAAGGAGGTCAGGACCACCCCTGGGAAGTGAGGTTGGCCCCAAGGTGCGATTCTGTCAGCCTCTGCTGGTAACAGCTGCCAGTAAGCATGGGGTAGAATGCTGCACCCAGGACATGTGTGCACCTGAGCAAAGGTGCTTTCCTTTCCGGGCTGGCCAGGGGCTCCTGGCTGCAGATGAGCCTGGCTTCTCCATCATCTGCCAGTATGGTCAGCCCAGACCTTTAGGTGGTGATGATGACAGGTGTGCTTTCATTTGGGTTTACAGGAAATGTAAGGCAGGCACCATGGAATTACCTACCGAACAGGGCCTGGTCATTGTAGCTGAAGCACTTGAAAACACTTCAACATGTGTATCAGGCCAGCTCAGCCCTCCTGCGTGGCAGGCCCGTGCGATTCCCTCGGGTGTGCGTGCTTGGCTGACAGAACGGGTGTTTCCAAGTTTGTCCAGAAAATGAAGGAACCCCCCCGCCCCCGGGCCTCCACCACTGTGGCACAGTCAATGGCTTGTGAGGAAAGATGGGTCCTTCTCCTGTCTTTCGATATCATAGCCCTTGCCACATAACCTGCCATCAAATGACATCATTTTCTGTTTGTTACTCGGCTATAGAGAGCTGGAATTGTGAAAACTAGAACAGGGCTTTTGTAGAAGGATCCAAGCATGGTAGATTACGACAAGATTTCCTCTGGTGCAGTAGGCA
>PVJA010004265.1:70198-87830 GCA_004027025.1 Myocastor coypus
ACGTGCACTGAAGCCCGTGTGTGCAGCCAGGAGCTGCACACGTATGCGCTGTGCAGAAGCTAAGGTAGACAAGGTGTGCCATGAAACCAGCTGTTTCAGGACTGGGGTTCCCCTGTGTTTGTCTTTGGGAACTTACAGAGATCCCCAGCTAGTTATGGCTGACAGGAGCCCAACGAACAGCCTTTAACATGCAACAGAATTTGATGCCCAGAATCTCCCTGTAAATAGTTTGGATTTTTTAATGAGAGTACATAAGAATATGTCTCCTGTGATGTGAAATGCATTCAGATTTTCCTGTTGCTCTTACATACATGTTAAACTTGGATATTTTTATTTTCATCTTTATTAATATTTCTTTATTTGTAATATTTCCAGTAAGTATATTTTTCCATACTCAGAAAAGGTAAATATTTTATATAAAAATAAATGCACACAGTTTCTTAAAATCACGAAGTTCATGAAAGTAAGAATTTTTCGCCTGTGCCGTGCAGCAGATGCCGTGAGAGCAGAGCCTGCTTGCGCTCCTGTCTGGGGCCTGTAGGCTACTGCAGGAGCAGCTCTGCCAGGACCCCAGGGGATGCCCCAAAGGCCTCTCTGGTCTTCCTGTCACATGAAGAGTATGCACGGTCCCTTTCTGGCACAAACGTGGGCAGCCACGGAGAAGCTTCACAGCCCATGGCACACTCTGCTCCTCTATCCCTGGGACAATGAGGCCTTTGTCTGACCCCTCTAGAGCATGCTGAGGTCACCCTGTAACACAGCCCCAAGTCCTCTCCGTCCCCTTAAATCAGTGACAGCCACCCGGACTCCCCACGTCCAGCAGGATACACTCGGAAGACACGTGAGACTAGCTTTGAACACTTGCTAATTGGCACCACACGAGGTCTGTGCCCTCAGCCTGATGTCAGGACCCAGCAGAGTCTCTCCACCAGGAGAACACAGACCTCCAGTGAGCTCCAGGGTGGCTCCTATGGGGTGCCCTACATTCTTCCAGGAGCTTGGGCCATGGGATGAGGAGAATGCCATGGAATCCTGTATGGTTTGGGTGCTCTTGAATTCCCTATATAGCCTCGTCTAGCCTTGAACTGGTGGAAGTCCTCCTTCCTCAGCCTCCTGAGTGCTGAGATTACAGATGTGCAACACCGTGCCCAACACTCATCTTATACTTGTACCTATGGTGAAGGAACTGCATAAAGTGCCTGCGACAGTGCCTGCCACTTAGTAATTGATTAAGAAGGCATCACTCCCACTGCTGTTCTAATGAACGTCATTACCCCTCAGAGTCATTTGAAGACCTAGGGCCCTGGGTCCCCAAGGTCTTTACTTACCTCACTTTTCCAATGGAAAAAAAAAAAAAAAGAAGGAAGAGGCTGACAGAGGTGTCGCTGATTCAAATAACAAACATGGGTCAGGACAGTAAGAGTGGCAGGAAGAAAATTCACCCGACAGCCCCTGCGATAACGTGCCATCTTTGCTTTTCTTATGGGAGACGGGTAGTGTTTCAGAATCATTAGAAGCATGGAGAAATGTGAGAAACAAACCAATAAGCAGACGAAAAGGAGGGAGGGGCATTTGCATTTCTAAGAAGTCACAATGTTAGCTTTTCTATAAAGAGCTTAAGTCTTTTATGATAGTCCTATGAGAGGAGGTAGGAATGTTACAGAGGAGGGAAATGGGGCACAGGGACCAGGCCAGGGTCGTGCAGCTCTTCAGGACACTCTTTGGTGTAAGCATGAAAGGCAGAGATTCCATCCATCTTGGCCACACTTGTACCCCCAGCAGGTGGTACGTGCTCCGTAAATATTTGTAGACTAGTTAAATGGGCATGGGAAGCTCTCCTGCCAGGCCCTTGGTGTGATTTTCTGACTAGCACAATTACTCATTAGGTCGTGGTTCTTACACGCTTCAGTGCTGAAATTAATGCATTTATTAAACAACTGATAATACTAGACTGGAGTTGGGGGCCTGTGAAAGTTGTCATGATCTCACGAGAGGTCAAGAGCATTGTGCAGAAATAACCGGCTATTTCTATTTAGATAGAAAGTGGCAAGCATAGGTAGCAGCTTAGTGAGGCTGTGGGAGCTCTTTCTGGAAAAGTTTCTAAAAACAGCACCTTTCACCTATCTTCATGCTTTATTTAATCCATGTGCCTGGCCAGCTGGAGTGAGAGATTTCCTGTACAGGTCAGGCGAGGACAGGGGTGTGCCTTCTACGCTATTCTTATTACATATTGCTCACTGTTAAGCTACCATTTCTTAAAATAATTCATATTTGGAGTTTTAAACATATTGAACAGAAATGCATGGCTTGCCAAAAAGCCTTCTAGGTCCCTTTGCTCTCTTCTGTGGTAGGATTTGCTCCATCGGTGCAGCCCCAAACCCTAGCTGTTGCTCTAGATCATATTCCAGCCCTTTTCCTTACATAGTTCTAACTAAAGTGTTCAAATACCTCTCACTTTGCAACTATCTCTTTTAAAGTGCATTTAAAAGTTGTGATCACTGGAAGACACAAGAAAGCGCAAATCCTAGGATGTCATCAGCGGGAACAAAATCATTCTTTCAAGTACGAAGGGTCCTGGCTCACACTCAGCCAGGGCCCAGCACCTGGGACACCCAGGTTTTCTGTCTGTGCTGCAGGGCTGAAGTCAGAAGTTCCTCACAGCCTCAGCATCTCTTACATCATGTTCTTTAGATAAATAACATCCCAGAGTTAAAAGAAATACTTGAAATGTGAATATCCTCAGCTTTCAGCAGATAATAACCAAATGAAAATGAAAACAAGGGACTAAAAAATGAGCCAGCCTCACATTAGAGATCCTGTGCTTTCACATGCATTATCTAATTTACTTCTTACCTTCTAACAGGTAGGTCTTGAGGGGTCTTGGCCCAAATCAGAGCCTGGAAGCTGGGGGGAGGTGTATATTTGAGGATTTCCTACTTCCTCTGCCTTTCAGTGTTATTGCCCAGTCTCAAGAAACAAGCATCAGGAACCACCCCCCCACCCCCGGAATTCTAGAAAGTGCCCCAGACCAGAAGGCCAAGGCTTAATTCCCCTTCTTGCTTTTGGAGTGAATTAGCTGCATGACTTTGGACAAGATACTTTGTCGCGCAAAGTTCTTGAGCTGTGAAACTAGACCTGAGTTTGAATTCTACTGCTAATTTTACTGCTAACTGCTTGAGAGAAAATGAACCATTAGTTTAGCCTCTCTAAAGCTTAGGTTTTTTTCTGTAAACTTAATATAATGTCTGTTACAGAGCTGCATGAGTAGTAGGTGAGAAAGAAACACAGAGCTGAGGTGGCATGGTGTTGGCATCCACTGCCTTCAGGTTGAACACATTGCAGAGAGGGACCTGGGGGACTGCTGTGCTCTGTGTGGACAGCGGTCCAGCCTGGCTGGTGTGGTCCCGTGTAGGCCATTCTGTGGATCAGCATGTTATCTCTCCCTCTTCAGAAACATGGAAATGGCCACCACGCTGGCATGCCAGAGTACAATGCTCCAGCCCTCATGGAACTTGTACGGGAGAAGGAAGAGCGGATCCTGGCCCTGGAGGCTGACATGACCAAATGGGAGCAGAAGTACCTGGAGGAGAGCACCATCCGACACTTTGCCATGAATGCTGCCGCCACAGCTGCAGCTGAGAGGTGAGGCAGAAGATCAAAACGAAACAGCGGGCTCAGGGAGGTACAGGCCGTCCGGAGCAGGTCAGCTGGAGGCGGAGCTTGCAAGGCTGCATCGCTACTCAGGTGACCTAATGGCCCTGGAAGATAATTTGACTCTAGGTGCTCTCCCTCTGGTTCCAGAATTCTAGTTCCAACATTTATCTTATGGAAGGCAGTGTGAGTGGCTAAAGCATTATGTTTGAGGATAGTCACTCAGTATTGCTCAAAATATTGGAACTTTTGAAGCATCTTGGAGTCCAGCAAGAGGAAACTCACTTAATAAAGTACATCTACACAGTGGGACTACTGTGTGATCTTTAACAGTGATGTCAGGAAGATTATTTTAAGAGTCTTTTAATACTGAGTCTGAAGCCGGGCATGGTGGCGCACGCCTGTAATCCCAGCACTTGGTAGGCTGAGGCAGGAGGATTAGTGCGAGTTCGAGACTAGCCTGGGCTACCAAAGTGAGCTCAAGGCCAGCCTGAACTGCATAGCAAGACCCTGTCTCAAAAAAAAAAAAAAAAAAAAAAAAAATACTGAGTCTGTTTCACGGCCTGGACAAGAACACATAGTGCTCACAGCAGCTCCGAGAGCGGAATTTTCTTCTTATCCTCTTTACCAATGAAGAAAACAAGCTTGGCAAAGGCACAGTGTTTGGCTCCAAACCCTGAGTTCAGCTTCCAGATAGCTGGTAGTTAGCAGTGGGCCGTGAGTCAAGGAGTGAGCTAACTTAGAACCAGAGTCACCTGCTCTGAAGTCGCCTTTCGCCGCTGTCATTGTTTACCTCTGTTGCTGTTCTTTCTCTGTGTAGATACGCAGCTTCATGCCTCTTTCTGAGTTAGCTCAGTCTGCACTGCAATGCACAAAAGTCACTCATAGTGACTGTTCCCTGAAGGGCAAGGCAGTGGCCCTTGTCTTGGGCTGAGGAGCTTCAGTGGCAGGCGAGGCGAGTGACTGTGTACGGCCCATCGAGTCCCTCACTCCCGTTGACAGAGCATGCTTTTTCTCAGAAGTCACATTGCGCATTTAATTTAGAGTTGTTTCAAATTGACTCAAATTTGGAGTCAGTACATTTGGAGAAGATTCTCTAATTTCAGTGGTACATAGGACCTTCAGATTATATAGGGGAAATAAATACAACTCCCAACCTGGTAGATGTCTGACATGCTGAGTTTGTATTCCAAAGAAGGAATGAATTCTAGGGCCCAGTGGGATGGCTCAGTGGTCTAAAGCACCTGCTTGGGAAAGCTTGGGCGGCTTCAGGGACGGCGGTTCGATCCCTGGCACCACATGCTGCACCAGCCCTGCCCTCGGGGCAGGCTGAGCCGGCCATAAAAATGACTGAATAAACAAAGGTTCTGAAACAAGAAAAAAAATAAATAAAATAAAAAATTCTTTAAAAAAAAAGAATGAATTCTAAGAAATGATGGCAGTTGCGAGTAAGAACTTTTTTTCTTTTTCTTTTCTGTATTTAGGGCAGCGTCTACAGAGTCTCACTATGTAATTGGACTTGTAGTGATTCTCCTGTTTTCAGCCTCCCAAGCACTGGGATTACAGGCATATGCCACCACGCCCAGTCTCAATTGCTGTCTCAAAACGCCCACAGGGACAGGGTTGGCATGGTATACTGGTGATCAACCTGGCTGCTGAAGAGTAGGAACTTTTGTGGGGGTGGGGGGCGGAACCTGAGTGGGTTCCCACTGACCCCTCTTCACAGAAGTTTCATAGAGCAAAATCATGAAGTGGGCTAAAGCTATGATTAATCAATAACATTATAAGTATAGCCACCTAGGTAATATTGACCCAACAGAAAGCAGGTCGTGTAGCAAGTGCATATGGAAAGAATAAAAACAAATTTCAGGAAAGGCTGGGTCCAGGGGCCTTGGTCACCAATGAGGTGACTGATGTCCATGTACGCCTTGTTGGGCAGCTGTTACCACTTACTTTGCCCCTTGCGGAGGTACGCAGGCCTGCTTGTTGCATCCTTATCTTGAGTCCTGGCCTTCCACAGATGTGCCTCTGGCCGCAGTTATGTTTTCATCCTTCGTGGTGACTCTCAAGTCAAACTGTCCTGTTTGACTGCCTATAATATTTCTACCTAGCTTAGCTGTCTGTGATAGGAGTATCCGGAAAGCTGGGCATGTTGATACATAAGGAATATTTTTGCTCATCTGTTTGGAAGTATGTGATCTAGGTGATGGGAGTAAAGGTAAGGATCCAGCTAGGTACAGCCTGGCCCACATTGCCCTGAGCTGGCTTACGTTTCTCTAGTGAGTGTGAGAAGACTTGCTAGGATTGAGGGAGAAGTGCTTTATAAACTGCTTAGTGGCTGTCAGGCTCACTACACAATAGCAAAGAATCTCCAGACATATGTGCAGATGTTAGCTCTAAAACTAGAGGAAGCCGGGCGTGGTGGCGCACGCCTGTAATCCCAGCACTCAGGAGGCTGAGGCAGGAGGATCGGTGCGAGTTCGAGACCAGCCTGAGCTACAAAACTGAGCTCAAGGCCAGCCTCAACTGCATAACGAGACCCTGTCTCAAAAAAATAAATAAATAAATAAATAAAAATAAAATAAAAAATAAAAAAAATAAAAATAAAACTAGAGGAAGTGCTGCCACATGGGCACAGGGGCCTCCCCGGGGCTCCCTAGCACCCTCAGATCTGGCAGGCGCAGACTCAGGAAAAGTACCATTTTTGGAGTCATTTCCTAGCACTTACTCATGCCTGTGCTGTGAAGGGGGACAACCGACCAGTGTCCATCAGCATGACACTCTGGCAGTGGCTGTAAACTCCTGAGAGGAATTCAGAAACTCCAGGGTTCGGGGTGAGAGTCTAGGGGAAGGTGTGCAGCTTTAGTGCGGTCCTGCACACTGTAGGTGGGAATAGCAAAGCCTTTGGAACATTTCTCGATTTTTCACATACTTAGGATTTTCTAGTCATTAGCTTTTTATTTTTTAAACTAACAGAATTACTTCTCTGGCCTAAGAGAGAGAACGAACATCATAAAGTTGCTGAGGGGCTGAGCTAATGCATTGTGTCAGTGCGATTGCCCCACATGTTCTATTCCTGTATCTGTGCAAGATCGCTGTGTAGAGATTCTGTCACTGACTGGGCATGTGTCTGGGCTAAGAACTTCTGAGTGTCACTGACCTTGTGCAAGATGGAAATACCAGTTCTGGACCCAACCATATTGCTAAGGCCCCATGTTGGAGTGAGTGTGTTCCCTTGGGGGAATGATGAAGGGCCTTCATGAGTCATTGTTGCTCTACCTTCTGCTAATATATCAGATTTGATATCTTCTTGGGATCCAGAGCCCTGCATAGATGAAGGGGACTGGAGTATCTAGGCAGGGTTTGGGGAGAAGAGGCTGCACAGGGAGGCTGGGAAGGGAGTACAACTATGAAGACCCCAAACACAGTCACCCACCCCAACCTCTATCCCCAGCTGTGCCCACCTTCTATTAGGTAAGAGGAAATGGCTTCTATCCCAGAGGGCAGGAATTCTGTGGGACCATCCCAGCTATGCTGTTCTCTGTCTGTCCTATTTAGAGTCATGGATGGATGGATGGATGGATGGACGGATGGATGGACGGACGGACAGACCATGCAGTGAGGGCCAACCTCATAGCTCAACAGACTAAAACACCTGCTTCAGCAGAGCACGGCAGCTGGGGTTCGACCCCCCCCCCCAGTACACACAGGGTGCACTTAACCAGCTATTGAGACTGGGTGTGGTAGCACATGCCTGTAATCCCAGCACTTGGGAGGCTGAAAACAAGAGAGTCACTATGAGTCTGATCTGTACAGTGAGACTCGGTAGACCCTGTAGACTCTGTCTTAAATATAGAAAAAGTAAAAAGAAAATAAAAGAATTAAGTGAGAGAGGGCTGAGGTTCATTGCCATGATAGGGCACTTGCCCAGCCTGCTCAAGGCACTGAGTTCATGCTTGAGCACTAAAAGCAAAGAGAAAATGAGAATTCAGTGTGAGACCATATGTACTGTGCTGTAGCTAGTCCCTGCATGAAAGAGACATGCGTTCACTAATAGGAGTTAAGAACAAGGATCTCCTTTTTGCTGCTTTAGTGTATTGTAGAAGAGAGCTTTAAAGTTTTCAGTATGATTGTAATAGTGAAAAATGAATTAGAAAAGTGAAATATTTGGCTACATCGTTATGAACTTAGTATTCACATAATCCAAGGCTGAAGTGCTTCCTTTTAAGATATGTCACACACACGTGTGAGTCCCTTACCTGTCTTGGTTAATTCTGACTAATCAAATTGACAGACATAGGTTGCAAGTGGTTATTTGTGACCAGATGCCTGCTTCCAGCTAAGCTGCTTGTCCGTCTACTGACAGTGCCTTTCTTCTCCCCTGAACTTTTTGTCTTTTGCATCTTTCTGCTCTGGTATGCAGCCAGTATGCTGCTGTGACCTGATCTAAATTCTAGGCAGGAGCCCAGAAAACAAGGAGGAAATGGAAGGAAGACTTCAGGTTGGGACCTAGTCATCTAGAAGGGCTAATCTCAGTTTCAAGGAGTTATCAAACCCCCATTTTACTGTAAAATACTGAAGTAGTTGCTACAGCAGGACATAGAAATAGGACTTATGATTAGAAACAAAATAGACCAAGAATTAAAAGCAGAAATGCCAACAAGTGTAATGATAAAAGTATTCATGTGCCAGTAGATTAAATCTGTATGTCTTAATCTAAATGATATAGTTCCAACATATCACAGAGCTTAATATGTGATATTGTTAGTAGAAGAGATAGGGAATTTTGATTTTTGAATTTTATCTTTTTTTTCCTTAGCTACTCTGTTAGGTTAAGTTAAGTTTAAGAAAGGAATTGGCCAGGGTGCAGGACAGGGCAGCTGAGCAGAGGAGCTCTGGAGCATGATTTAGCAGAGTGTCCCTTGGCTGCACCTCCGTGAGCCTCTGCACCATTTTCTGCATCGCCATCCAGGGAGGGTGGCTGAGCAAGAAGTGCACACGGAAGGTCTCCTGGATCAAGGAGCGGGGAGGGGCGGATCTCTGCTCCAACACCCTCCTGGCCTCACCATTCTGAGTCTGTTTGCGTGGAAACCAAGAAGGCCTCTGGTGATCAGTGCCTGTCCTGTGTTCCCAGGGACACCACCGTCATCAACCACTCCAGGAATGGGAGCTATGGGGAGAGCTCGCTGGAGGCCCACATCTGGCAGGAGGAGGAAGAGGTGGTGCAGGCCAACAGGAGGTGTCAGGACATGGAGTACACGTAAGGGACAGCCATGAGTGACTACTGGTCTGCATGCCCTGGTGGGGCGCCTGCTGTGCTCACACAGCTGCCCTGTAAAGGACAGCTGTTTCTCTGTGCTATCCCAAGGACTGAGCTCAAGGACTCCACACACTGCCCTGGGAAGGGAGAGGTTCACAGCTCAGCCTGTGGTTGCACTCGGCTGAGGGCTGGTGTTGTAGCTCCTGGGGGATGAGCGCAGGTCAGAGCAGGAGTCAGGGTGCAGGCTGAGTCTGACGACAGAAGATTTAGATGCCCGTATCAGTTCTGGACATTTGTCCATCACCTTCTAAACCTTGTGAATGGAAAAAGAAAAACATCATATCCCAAAGACCCAGACATTTCTGAGCCAGAGTCTGTGTTTTCTAGCCTGCGAGAAGCTTTCTTAGCCAGTGTACCCTTCTGATGGCCTATGCATGATTTCCAGCAGATAACAGCCTCGCTGCCTTGACCACCTGAGGCTTGTGGAGCCCTGGGAGTCCTGAGTCTCCTCAGTGTGCAGATGTAACATGGGGCTACCTAGTGAAGCCATTCACATTGCTGTGGGAGCCTGGAAAGAGCAGACATGTTTGCTGGTTCTCACTTTTGACCATCAGTAGGGGATGACCTTCCAGAGAACCTGCCCATCTCTTCATGTTTCCTTCAGAGAATGGAGAAATTGAGTCAGGTGATGGCTTGCCCTAGTCGTCAGGCCTCAGGGTTTCTGCACTTTCTTATCTCTCCTTCCCCCAGTACTGGGCTGGCTAAGTGTGGAGCCCAGAGCAGCTTGGCCCAAGAGGTCTACAGTGGTGGCCACAGCCCTCACTGTACCTCCTGAAAGTCTCAGAATCACCTAAAGTGCCAAAGAAGACACACCATTTGCAGTTTGGCAATTATAAATGTTTGAGACTGTACTGCCTGGCTCACCCCCAGTCACTGAATGACAGAATCCTGAGAAAAGTGCTTAAAGCACTTAAAGTTTGTCTAACCAGATCACTTCCTATGGTCTGTTTTGTTCTATTTTAACAGTATTAAAAATCTACATGCCAAAATCATAGAGAAGGATGCCATGATTAAGGTGCTTCAGCAGCGGTCCCGTAAGGATGCTGGGAAGGCGGACTCCGCAAGCCTGCGGCCAGCACGTTCTGTCCCGTCCATTGCAGCGGCCACTGGGACCCACTCCCGCCAGACCTCGCTTACCAGCAGCCAGCTGGCTGAGGAGAAGAAGGAAGAGAAAACCTGGAAGGGCAGCATAGGTGAGCCCTGCTCCTCCTTCAGGCTGGGATCTGGACAGCGACACCACAGGCATTGAGAGACTCCTCCCTCCCACTCAGCACTAGTGTCTCCTGGCCTTGGTTTACTTGTGTGTGAAATCAGTACACAAATCCTACTCTGGTTGTAGTGCTTAAATGGGACCTGTGGAAATTCTGTGTAAGCTCTACGGACTGTGCCAGCACAGTATGGTTGGCTTGTGTCATAATTGTTATTGATATTGTCAAAATTGGAGGCAAAAAGTGTCCTGATAGAAATGCTTATGTCTCAGACCTCTGCTCTAGAGTAGTCATATGGCTGCTTGACCTCTGTTCTACACCTCGGAACAGTGGACTGTGTCTGCCTCACTTTACCTCAGGGTGTGTAGGAGGACTAGTGACACAATGAGGGAGACACATGGGAAGAAACATTGTAAGTAGAGGAGGTGGTTGGTGGTAAGCTGTACTGTATTGCTTCCCAGCAGAGTTTTGAGAATTTCTTGTGTGTGGTCTTCATTGAGGCAGGTTTTGGCACTTAGTGAACTGGACAGGAAGTACCCAGCAGTGTCTGTACACACAGGCACATACACCCACAGACACACGTGCACATGTGTTCTCTGCTCTCTGCCAGCTCCAGGGATCTGGCCTTTGATGCATGTCCCTGGCATACTGTGTTTTGTTTCTTCATTGAGCCCAGAGCCAGGCTTCCCCAGCATGGGAGCCCAAAGAAGTCTGGCAGCTTTGTGCCAGAGGGGCCAAGAGCTACCATGTGACAGGCAGAGTTGGGAGATCAAAGGCTCCAGCCCGAATCTCTGTGTGAAGCCCCTCTGCCCTCAAAGGAAATGCTCTTCAGAGAGGATGTGTGTGGACAGCAGGTGGGACCATCAAAGACCTTCCCAGGATGCTTAGCCTCTAGCCTAGGTGGAGGACAGTATACAAAATATGCTGAGTCTAAAGGGAGCCTCCCTGGGAGAAGCCTGTTTGTAACAAGCCTTGGGGCAGCCCTGCCTGGTGTCTGCCTGTACCTCAGGACTTAGCAGTTCTAAACCAGGCCTGGGAACTGTGGACTTGGCCTGAATGAGGTGCTGTGTTGTCTAAGCCTTCATTTCCCCTCGGCATTGTAGTTGGTATCCACACGTAAGAAGAGCAGTGCAGGACCCTGAAGAGCAGGGAGGATGCTGAGGATGCAGGGAGATGCTGAGGACGCAGATGGTGCTGAAGTTGCAAGGAGCATACCAAGGATGCAGGCAGGGCACTGAGAATGCAGGCAGGATGCTGAGGATGCAGGCAAGATGCTGAAGTTGCAGGGAGGATGCTGAAGGGGCAGGGAATATGCTGAGGATATAGGCGAGACACTGAGGATGCAGGCAGGACACTAAGGATTCAGGGAGGATGTTGAGGGTGCAGGCAGGACCCTGAGGATGTAGGCAGAAGCACACAGTCTTGGGCCACTTGGTTCCCCGCAGTCTGGCTGTCTCTGCCCTGACAGGGTGTGTCGGCATGAGATGGCTAAGGGGCTCCCCAGAGGTATGTTATACACAGCCCCAGCCCCACCCCAGGAGAGCATCCTGCCGGACTTCCACTAGACAGGGAGGAGTGAAAAGAACGTAGGCTGCTCACAGCCAGGCGCAGCTGGGCTTGAAGCTCATTGCTTAGCTGAGAGATGTTGGTTTCTCTGAGTGTCAGAAGACCTCCCTCATAGGAACCTTGTGAACTGTAGGGGGGAAGGGGGAAGCCCCTGGCAAAGGTCCTCACTGAGCAAGGCGTGCTCGCTATACGAAGTCACCAGGAGGCATGTTAGATAAGTAAAGGCTCAGGTCCTTCTGCCAGAATTGAACCTCCACTGTAACCAGAGCCAAGTGGTGGATAGGCACCGCGAACCTCAGGAAGCAAGCACGCTGTGGACAGCAGCAGGGGTCCAAGTACAAGCGGCCAAAGACACTCTGAACTGCTGACTCCTTAACGAGATAAGTGAGCAGATCTTGGCTGTGCTTACCGCTTTTGCTGTGGGCTAGAGCTCAGGAGAAGTCCCCGTCCTGTCCAGTCCTCGGCCCACCCAGCCCCTTGCCCTCTCACAGCCAGCATGTCCTCCTCCCAACCCAGCCTCACCACTGCTGGAACAGGGCCGGAACGGCTAAAGGGGCCTCTCCAGGAGTATAGCTGGCTTCCTGCTTCTTGAGGCCATAACTTCTAGCTCCTAGGGGCATTGTCCCAAGTAGGGCCACCTGGCCTGCAGGAGAACACTCATCCATTAGTAAGGATAAGGTGGAATTAAGTATTTGAAGAGCAGAATGAGAATGGAGACCTATCTAGGACTGAGAAGCCCTTGGAGTTTTTCTCGAGCTCACGGCCATACTGGAGGCCAGCCCCAGCCCTGTTGGGCAAAGCAAGCGTGACACTGCGGGAGCTAGGCAGGTGTCTTCCTTGCTCTTCTCACTGAGGCTGTCAGGCACCCCTTCTGCGCTCGCTTCTGGGGACAGTGTCACCCTCTGTTCTACCATGTCAGAAGCAATTTACTTGACAACCTCCAACTGCAGGAGTTTAGAGGGGAGACTCTCATACTTTTACTATTGTGGTTTGTGTCTTGTTGTCCCCCCAAAGCCTCATGCAGTCAGTGAGGTGGGCGTCTCGACTTTGTGATTAATTCATGACCCAATGCTGCGATGACAGGTGTGAGTAGTACACCCGGCCCAAGGTGGATAAGCTGAGTACAGTATAAGGAAGGGAGGTTTGCTAGCTGCCCTAGCTGCTGCTCCTCCCTTTGCTCTTTGCTGACTTTCTGCCACCATGAACTGTCATGTGCCACTCTGCCTTAGAGCCAGCTGAGTATGGACTGAAACCTCCACTAACTGTGAGCTAAATAAGTCTTTCCTTGACTTTGGATGTAAGGTATTTTATCCCAATAACAACAGAAAAAAATAGCTAAGACATTCTTTGAGTGTTTATCCTTCTGTTAAGTGTATAATTAGTGCTCACTGTGCGCTTGGTGAATAAATCCTTGAATGAATAAAGTAGGTCTGTCTTAGTTACTTTGTACTCATTGCTGAGACAAATACCTGACACCCAAAATGGAGGAAGAACAGGTTTATTATTGCTGAGACAAATACCTGACACCCAAAATGGAGGAAGAACAGGTTTATTAGCTCACAGTTCCTGGAGGTCTCAGTCCATATTCGGCCTGCTCCAAGGCTGAATGGCACATGGCAGAGAGCAGCAGTTCATGGTGGCGGAACAGCAACAATGGTGACAGAGACAATGGAACAACCAGGGCAGCAGAGAGCAACAGCACTGTCTGTCTCTCTGTCTCTCTTTAAATTACATCAGGCTCTCTGCCTTAGCCTATCCACCTCAGGCCACACCTATAATTCCCAGCAGTACTCAGACCGATAATCTCATCAGTACTAAAACACATAATCCCAGTGACTCATGAGTCAAGTCTCAAACTCTAGAAGTCCCCAGCCCATGATTGCATGAGGCTTTGCGGGGACAACTAGCTGTAAACCATAACATAGTCCTTAGTCAAGAAGAAGGTGATCTTTAAAAGAAGAAAGAATGTCACTGAAAAAGCCCTTCTTCTGCCACCAGGGCTGCTGCTAGGTCGAGAGCACCATGAACATGCTTCTGCTCCGCTGCTGCCAGCCCCACCCACCTCTGCACTGTCCTCTGTGACCATGGCCATGGCACCTGGCAGCTCCCATGCCAAGACAGGCAGCAAGGACAGCAGCACCCAGACAGACAAGAGCACAGAACTCTTCTGGCCCAGCGTGGCCTCCCTCCCGAGCCGCAGCAGGTTGAGCACAACTCCTTCCAACAGTCCTGTCCTGAAACACCCAGTGACCAAGGGGACCACGGAGAGACTGGGTATGTGCCCCGCCCCCATGCTCTGCGAGCCCATGGAACTGGGTGGCCCAAGGGAAGGAGTTTTTCCTGAGCGGGAAGGGAGCAGGTGCACCCCCAGCACCTACTGTGTGATCACGGCCATTCCAGCTCCCTTAGGCTGTATGTGCCCTTTGTGACTGTGACAGTAAAGGAGTGTGAACACTTCTACTTCGTTACCCTGGAAAACGAGCATGGAGTCTGGGTCCACCCTGGGAATGTATGCTCTAGAACTGGCCTTTCCTGAGAAGCTCTAAGAACAGCCTGAGCAATGTTAGGAAAGTGCTGTCCTCTGGTGCATATGGGATGCCAGATCCTCAGGCTCATAGACGTTGCCTTCAGCACATTGGCTCGCCGAGCATGTGGGCCTTGGTGGAGACATCCTGATGGACAAGCAAGGGGACCTAACTCAGGCCAGGTCAGCTTGCAGCACAACCCTCGATCCAGCAGTGTGGGCAGGACAGGCTTCGTAGTGAGTCCAGCAGTGCCTAAGAACAAGGTCGGCTTGACCCTGTAGTGACCATGGTTATGGACAGATCCCTTTTTGAGAACTCAAGGAGGAGGGAGTTCCTTAAGAGGAACATAAGCTGTCTTTGCCAGGAGCTCAGTGTTACCATTTCTCGGAATGTAATTCTGGGGAGGCACCTTCCCAAGAAAGATGGGGCGCATGTGGAAGTGCCTGGCTCCCAGGGGGCGTGTGCCAGTTTTGTGGAGGTGGGAGTGAGGTCTCCACACCAAGTCTCAGTGTCGTCTGCGCCCTGTTCGCTCCTCTCCATCACTGTCCTGGCTGCTTCTGTTCCTGTCTCAGCCCTGGTCCAGTCATTCAGCCTCTCCCCGAATGGCTAATTGCATGACCTTCCTTCCTCCAGGGAGCAGGCTCTGACATCTCCTTTCTTTCAGCAGAGAACACTCCTGTCCACGGGAAGGCAGCAGACCACAGAGGCCGTGCCAGCAGCTCTCTGCAGAAGCCTGAGTTCCCTGATGCGGAGATGGTGGAAGTGCTCATCTAATGCTGCATCCCCGCCAGATTTCCTATGGCGGCCCTGGCAAATCAGGAAGGTGGCAGAGCAGAAGAAAGAGGAAGAGGGTTGTGGATAGGAAGCTAGGAGTGATATGAACTGATAAAGATCTCACAGTAAACTTTCTATAAATGTTAAAAACAAAAATAGGAGACCTGCATGACTGGAGAAGAGAGAATGCAGTGGGTTGCATTGCATAGCGTGGAAGAGAAGATGCATGGAGGTTTGGAAACAGAAGTTAAGAAGAGTAGGAAATGGAACTTCTTGTTGTACAGAAGTTGTGTCTCTTGGGAGCCTTGCTGTACTCCCACCCTTTGGTTACAAACAAACCTAGATGTGTACTTTCCTTGCATAGCCCTTGTTCTGCCTGCCTCTTAGCATGTTTCATTTAGACAGAAACTCTTAGACATCTCCAGGACAACGCAGTGTCACCATGTCACTGCAGGGTGTCCTGTGGCTGTGGGCATTGGTGCAGTGAGAGGACTTCCTCAGGTGAAGGATAGGTTCACCTAGTTACCTGCTTGGCTTGGGTTTTCTGGAGATTATGGGCTTCCTAGCTTTTCTGGATTTGGCAGTATTTTCTGAACAGCATGGGAACGTTAGGATTTTGGTCCTCAACTTCCCTAACTTTTCTAAGTTTGTTTCTGCTTTACTTTCTTTAATTTTGTTTTGTTGTTGTTGTTGTTGTTGTTTTGCGTTGTTTGTTTGTTTTTGTCCTTTTTTCACTTCTACTAAGACATTGCAGGGCTCCTTAGGTATGGACCTTAGAGAACAGAATCTGGACTGTCCCCCTCCCTGCTGCCTAACGGCAAGAGAAACCACACTCTGGTCTCGGGGCTGGCTTTCCGGTGGGCTGCACATATCACTCACTCCTCTTGGGAGTGCACACTGGGGGCACTCTGTGACTGTGTATTTAGGCCAGCAAAAGCAGCCGTACCTCTCAGAACCCAAGAAATAGGATGAAACTCAGAACTCCTAAACTTGTCCATCAATGCCAGGCATAGATTGAAAGCTTTGCATTCTGTTGTATTACAGTTACAAAACACTTAAAAATAGTTCTGCAATAGCTGTACATGGTAACACACACCTGCAATCCTAGCATTTGGGAGGCAAAGAAGAGGTGTTTGAGACCATCCTGGGCTACAAAGTGAGCTCAAGGCCAGCCTGAACTGCATAGTGAGACCCTGCCTCAGACAAAGGGCCGGCAGGATGGCTCAGTGGTCTAAAGCACCTGCTTAGGAAAGCTTAGGCATCTGCAGGGACCGGTTTGATCCCCAGCGCCACATGCTGCGCCAGCCCCACCTTCAGGGCAGGCTGAGCTGGCCATAAAAAAAAGAAAAGAAAGACAAACAGAAACGAAACAGAACAAAAAACTCCCAAAACTGCGTTGCTCAAAGGCCTTAGGACTTCTCGGGATGTCTGACCATACGACTTGACTGCCTCAGGTGAAGGGCCAGTGCTCTGGCTTTAGGAAAAGGTGTGCCCAATTAGTGCAGCTCCGTCCTTGGGCAGGTGCTGGTGGCGCCTTCGTGCTGCCAGGGTTTCACATATCAGTGTAGTTGGGAGCAGGCCAGTGACCCTGGAGTCTCACTCAGTAGATGGCTTTGTGCGTAAGAACCGTACAGCTCCCGTTGCCAGGAAGTGTGTGTCACGTTCCAAAGCTGTCGGCACATGCAGACTCTTTTCTCCTGATTATTTTCCTTGGTGATTGTCAGGGTCTTTCCAGTCTATGTTTAGGGTTCGTTAAACTGCTCATTTCAGCTTCAGAAATCTAGTCTGGTGACAAGGGCATCGATTCACATTAATCCAGTTCTCCCGTTTTCTCTCTTCACTCCTACAACAGAGGACTAGGCTATCCTTCACGGACTGCCAGCTTCCAGCTCAGTGTGGGTCTCCAGTAAAGGATAACATCACTGGAAAGATGGTGACATTTATCCTAAAGTTGTTTTGTCTACAGCACAGGCTCTGCTTGGTGGATCACTTTTCTTGGCATTGTATTCTCAGTGTTCCTTCTGCTTCCGAGAGGCTGGTGGCTCGGGACAGCCTGGGGTTCACCTTGTTCTCGCCATGTCCACAGGGCAGAGTCCTTCTTGTTTTGGTCGTGTGAGTTTCCCGTTACAACTCCCATGTGATTTTGGCTACAAGGCAGGAGTATCAGGCTCATTCACTGCTCCAAGTAAGTTCTGAGTATGGAGTAAACAATGCAGTGGCGCTGCCACTCAGGAGAGGCTCTCCAGAGACACCCTGAAGCAGACAGAGCAGGTCATCACCCAGTTTGCTCCGCCTGACTGCCCTCGGCCCCAGGGGCGCTGGTGCTGCCCGATAGCCTGCATGCTAGGCACAGGCGGTCTGAGAAGTTCTCCCCAGCATCCTGCTCAATCCCAGTGAGCACCGATGGCAGTGCCGGGTCCCAGCAGACAGTGAAGAAGAGATGGGGGCTTCATGGATCTGACAGGCAGCTCACACGCAGGCTGGAGAGCTCTCTGCTGAGGAGAGAGCTGTGCCCTCCCAAGCTGAGTCCTGCTTCAGCGTCTGCTCCGAGCAGGTGGAGCGCACCATGTCCGCTTGTCCTGTGCTCT
>PVJA010004266.1:0-59837 GCA_004027025.1 Myocastor coypus
ACATCAATAGGGAGGTGGGTCATGCCCACACACTGTACTCTGTAGAACGATTGTGAGGACAATATGCAATATGTCAACTTTCAAAGAAAAGAAAGGGGAAAAGAAAAAATAATAATAATGTTGATTTAGAAGGGTTAATGTTTAATTGTTTGATCAAGCTTATATTACCTATATGTATTAATCTAAACTGATCTGATGATGAAAATATGTAATATAACTCGTGTTAAATTTAAACAATAAAAAAGGAAAAAAAAAGATAAAAATAAAAATCAGAAAAAAAATAATAGTTCAGACTAATTTTAAATAAATTCCAGTTTCACTTCTTCTGTATTTCTTGTTTTTTTCTTTTTTAATTATGGCCACCTCATCCTGCCCTGGGAGCAGGGCTGGCACAGTACGTAGTATCAGGAATTGAACTGCAGTCCCTGTGGTCCCTGCCAACACCTAAGCTTTCCTAAGCAGGTGTTTAGACCACTAAGCCATTCCGCTGGCCCCTCTTGTTAGATTTTTAATTGAGTCTCTTACTGCTTAATATTGAGATTCACAACCTAAGTGTGATCTACGTAAGAGGAATCTGAGATCCATGAGTCATCAGATAAGTCACTTCATGCTAATTATTAGGTAAAATCAAATTTCATAAAAGCAGAGAAGACATTGTCTTAGAAAACATAAAAATGCATTAACAGTTGAATGCCAAGAAATAATGGGTCAGCATGTATTGTATTTAAACTCACCACACAGAGAACACAGCAGAGTAGCCACTTTTGTGCAGTCAATCTAAAAACTAATGCTGCGAGACATCTCACTCTTGGAAGAGACACCTTCCTCCCAACAGCCTAGTTAAGAGCTCATTCCACTCAGCCAAAGGTTCATCGAACTGTTTTTGGGCTTCAGAGAATTGCATGTCACCCAAGATGGGTAACTTAATCTTGTACCACATGATGTTGCTTTGGTTTTCCAGTGGCCTTGATAAAGGAGATTGATTGCTATTCCTGATCCTCTCTGCCCTGCTTGCCATGCATTGGGTTGTGCAGCCTGACTTCTTTCCTAGATGGCTCATCTGATCTACTGCTAGTTATAGGGCTCCAGAGATTGAGAGAACTAAATCGCTCTCACAGAAAGCACCCTGTTATTAGTCAGGCTCTAACTACACAGACCTAATGCCCTGCGCTGCTCCCCAGGTGGCTTTCTTTGGCCTCGCTCTGTCTGCTGTTTGGCATTTCCTGCTCTAGGGATCTGGGAAACTGAGTACATATGTTTTCAGAGTTATTTGATCATTATCTAGCTGAACTTTATTCAGTGTGTATCAGGAGGAATGGATATCAAGACTCATTAAAGTACTTCAAGAAGTTGAACTCATCTTCATCAAATAATGTACTAAACTTCTACCAAGAAACATTCAATGTCTTGTCAAAATTGATCTTGAACAGAGCAATGTTTATTTTTAGGTCATAAACATTCTATGACAATTATCAGAAACACATAAGTATGGATGTTTTTGAATGAAATGCTTTATAAATGTTGGACTGAACTTTGTGATTACATATGACACTAATACTTTCTCTAATGATTCTGAATAAGATGAGTTTATTAAACATGCTCAGGTGCAGTCATCTCATTTGCATTGTGCATCTTATACAATTATTCTCAGAAAATGGCAAACATATTCTTTTTCAAGGAGAATTCTTTTATTTTCTAAATGTAGTATACTATCTGACAATTGAAATTAGACATTATATGTAAAGATACAGTATTTATGCACTCTACTAAATTACATCACTATGCACGTAAGAATATTTTGAGGAAAGAATTCACTAAGTGTGAATCATTTCTGTAAGAGAATATAATTATTTTGTAAGGTATACATTAATATGTTTATTTCTTAACTGCTTGTGAATTATAATGAACTTTTTAATCCTTTTGCCACATGTTTATCTTTTCTATTCAGTCCTTCATCTCTACAAAATTGTACTCTTTTTTCAATGAACATAAATTTTCAAAGGTGGAAAATACTAAACATACATTGGTAAGTTCATAGCTATACCAATAAAGTATACTTCCTAGGATATTAAAGATAATTGGAATGACAAATCTATAATTTAAAAACTGTGAAAAATTCAAAATCTTGTAAAGTGATGACAGAAATGTTTGATTAACTAATTATTTTAGTCATACTGCCTTGGAATGGAGTTGGTGCATGTGTTTGAGAAAAGCTGGCATGTAAAACAGTGGCATTACCTGCTTCACCTAATTCACAGGCCAGGGATTGATGCTCAGCCCCACATGCCATGCTCACTCCACCTCTAGGTATGCTGAGCTAGCCACTGAGATAGGGCGTGGTGGGGCACACCTGTAATCCCAGTGCTAGCGGAACTGAAATCAGGAGAATCACTACCACTCTGAGCTGCACAGTGAGATCCTGTACGAAATACATAAAAATAAATAAATAAATAAATAAATAAGAAAGACAACGGTGTTAAGGAAATTAGTAGATATTTTTAAATATTAAGGAGTAAAATCTTCTTTACCCTCACAAATTCATAGAAAATACACTATGTATTTTATGTATGTTTGTTATTATTTTGAAAATTACACTCTGGTGGCATAATATTAGAGTTTAGACTGCTTCAGTTAATAATGACCTATGTATTGAATAAATCATGAAATTAAGTTCTTTTTCTCAGTTGAATATTTCCATTAATTGATTACTAAAAGAAAATAATCGTTGCTAATCAGCCTGCAGTTTTAAAGGTAAAATATTTTTACATATATTCTTGTATAAATAATTGCACTATATTTTATTAGTTTTTGTGGCCAGCTCAGCCCACCTTGGGGACAGGGCTGCGATGGCATGTGGTGCCAAGTATTGAACTGTGATCCCTCTGTGCTTGCCTAAGGTTACCTAAGCAGGCATTTTAGACTGTTGAGCTATCTCACTTGCACAATTTATTAATTAGACTAGATCAAAATACACTGTATATAAGTTGACTGTGTCTCTATTCAGTTTGCTAAAACTGTCAACATTTACTAAAAATTTGTTTGACACGATCGTTCATTAATATAAATTTATATTTAATTTAATAGATGCATATGACTTAGATTAATTTCTTCATAAAGAAAATAATTTAGTTTTAGGGTTAGAGTAATGGACAAAGAGAATTAATACCACAAATTACATGTAGCAAAATACTTGCACAGCAGACCTTTGCCAAGAAGTCAGAAGCACTGCAGCAATATAAAATGTGATGAAGCAGGACACTCCTTGGAATAGCACCATTCGGCTTTTGCTCTTCAGCAGGAAGCTTCCTTGGAAAGGAGTCCTTAGTGGGTTGTGCTCTCTACACCTCCTACAGGGGCCGGGCCACTGTCTAGTAGTGCTCTCAGTCTACAACCTGACCCATTCTTACTGTAACTGGAACACTGCCATTTATGTGAATTAAATGGTAGTGGTTGTGATGTTTTACGTTTGCTTGCAAATTTCCACTTATTGAAAAAGAACTGAGGCTTTTTTCTCTCTTATAGGCCAAGGAGAAAATAAATGATTGAGATAACAAATAGCTCTTTAGTTCGTTAAGAGTTCTATTTTTTGAATATGTGGAGAATAAGTTGCAGGTGGTGTAGTTATCTCGTAAATGACTTTCCTCTCCCCAATTTTTGGAATTAAATTGCCAATAATCAAAATAAATTTCATTAATTTTAATTAAATACTTTAAAAGACAAAATTTGATTCATGGTTCCAAATTAAAATATATAAAGCATATTTTACATAATATATATAACATAAAATGATATATATGTATATACCATTCCATACATTATTATAAAACTGTTTCTTGCATATATTAAAGTGTACATGTTACATATAATATTTCTGTATAATCTATCTATCTATCTATAATCTATCTATCATCTATCTATCTATCTATCTATCTATCTATCATCTATCTATCCTGGAGCAGCCATTTTAGGGAAAACTCTCCTAACAAGAAGCCAGCATATGCCCACATCTTTACAGACCCAATTGGTCATTGGTAACTGAGGAAGCAATGCATCAGAAGGTGGAGAACCCAGCAGCACGCAGGCTTGTCCTTCCAGGGGAAGTGGAGATGATGACCAGGGAGGAGGTGTTCCAGGAGAACACAGAGAAGTTTATGTTGTTTATGTTTTTCTTAAATCATGTCTTCTAGATAAAGAAAATTGAGTAAGAGGTAAATACGAAGCAAGATTTTAAGATGTTGCTCTCCACAATGATTAATGATACTGATGGTAGGGCACTTTCCTAGTGTACACAGGGCCTTGGGCCTGATGTCTTGCACTGAATGAAAGAAAAGTCCCTAAAAACAAAACAAAAATATTATATAGAATTTTTGTTTTCTTTCTGAGACAGGGTATTCCTATGAAGTTGAGGCTGGTCTTGAACTCATAAGTTCTTGAACTCCTGCCTCAGCCTCCCAGAGCACTGGGGTTACAAGCATGCACTCCCACAGCCAGCCTGCATGCTTTTCTTAACTTCTGTGATAACCATTGCTTTTCACTGCATTTATTATATGTGAAACTATATACCATAGACATCAGTCTAAAAACAGCTCCAAAGCCAAGATAGGCAACATGGAAACTGCCTTACTTACTTCACTTGTAGCTGAGACAAAATACTCAACATATAAAGTTATAGGAGCAAGGTTTATTTTAACTCACGATTTTTAAAGGTTTCAGTCTTAATCGGTTGGCTCCAAGGCAGGGCAGCATGGCAGAGGGTAATCACAGAAGCAGAAGGACACAAAGCAGCAAGCAGCAGGCCTGTCTTCTATCTGTTCCTTTAGATTCCATCCAGGCGACAAGCCTATTGCTTGGTGCTGTGTATCCCCAGGGTGGAGTTTCCACTCTTCACACCCTTAGTCCCAGTAACATGTCCTTAATCCGCAGTACCAGCCCCTACTCCAACCTTCTGAACTTCCCTCCAATGAGTCCCTGAAACCTTGGGAACATCTAGATTCAAGCCACAACAGTGACAAAGCTGCATAAGCTCTATTCTCACATTTATTTCTGTACCGTTATATGACTCAGAAAACATAGTTTCACTGGTTTTTGTATTTATTATAGGCCTGATTTCAGAATTTAATACTTATACTTTTGTTTCCCTTTACTTCTACTTATTGCTATTGTTTTATTGAAAGGAACAGTTAATGCTCAATTGTTTCATCAATCTTGCATACCTATATCTGGTAATCTGAACAACTGCTTTGAAGATAACAATATGTACTATAATGATCAATTGTTAGTTTTCCATCATCCTGTTGTGAAAGTAATTTGGTGACAAGAAGAAATAATGTTGCCTACATGGGTTTCTGTGAAGATGACACCAAGATAAATATTAATATCCAGAAGGACCCTGGAAGAATGTCTTTCATATGGTCTTCAAAAGTAACAGATATCACTACTAAGCAGGTAAATTTTAAGTGACGACATACTCCAAAGAAAGTATAATGGAATAATAATGGATGATCCTTCAAAAGCCCCCAGTGGAGGCAAAAGGTCTGGTACAAGCCAACCAAGGAGGTGCCTGATGTTTGCCTGAGCGATTCATAATAGCTGAGTAACCTTAACGTACCAATAATTGATCAGCTGCAAATGTCATTTCTCTATTTCTGGAGGAGGAACAGAAGGGAATATATTTATATAGTGGCCAATGTCTTTTAGTTTCTTCTTTCTTTGTTTCTATTTCCTTTGCCTATTTCGATCCTATTTGAGCTGCCAAGATAGTTTGCCCAAAAACCTACAAAGTTTCCTTACTAACTTCCACTTTCATTTTTGTCTGCCTTTTCCCATGCAAAAATCTATTTTACTCCTTCCAAAGGTTATAAAAGAAAGGATTTTTAATATCTTCACCATAAATGAAGAAAAAAACTTAAGTAAATACATAGGTTTAACCTGTTTAAACTCTACACAACATACAAGTAAACTAAAACAAAACTTGGTAATTTATAAATGTGCACACATTTTGTATATTAGCTAAGTATACAAAAGTAAAAAAGAATAAATATAGAAGTCAGTAACTATGGGTTTTCTAAGTCTGTTTTCTGTCTTTTACAAAACAATTTCATTCTCCAATCTTTTCAAGCTTATTTTGGGTTTCCTTTCTTCTATTACCTACTTCCTGGCAGTTTTTCCTGGACTCTTTGGTCCTGATCCTGACACCCTTACTCTTTGAAAGATAGTACAGAGTACTAAGGCACTGTCAAGTGCATTAGTTATGCAAATTTGCATGAAATCTTCAAGTTTGACTTGATACCAAGGCCATTGGGGGCAGGTTCTAGCTTTTGTTGTTGTGTTTTCTGCTATAGAAGAAACTTTATAATGTGTGTTACATATGTGGTTCAATCATGTAGTTTGGAGTTATGTAACTTGCTGAGGAAATTTCAGGGATTTCCAGTTAAGAGTTTGTCTTTGGTGACCCAGAAGTATGCAGCACCATCTTTTGTGTAATCCTGAAAGGGCTGAGATGTTGGCAAAGGCATTAGTGGATTTTTATTATAGGTGAGATAGTTATACTATTTTAGGCAGAATCTTGACCTGTGTACTTGGAAATTGGTTATGATTTAAGGATGTACATGGGTGTCAAGTTGACAAAGGATTGACTGTGTTGACTAAGCTAGATTTTCAATTTGACCGGCTTTGGTGAATCAGAAGGCATTAGAGAAACATGAATCTAGCTCTGGTTTGTGGCGCCATGACTGAGTATATACCTGGTCTTTTGCAGCAAAATGTTCTCATTCTGTTTCACTGTTTCTCTTCCTGTCTGTGCTGAGGTAGGCAACTTTATTCCTTTTCCTCGACTACCATAATATGTCTACATTGGAGCCAGCCAACCACATACCATTAGTCTCTCATCCTTTAAACTGTAGATGTAAGGTATTATCTTCTAGCTATTGGAAGGCATACTATTGCAATTACCCCTGCTTTCTGATAAGGCCTGAAATCCACAAGTTATGATTAAAATGCATTCTTTATCCAGCACTTTCTTCAAAAGTAGCTTCAATTTCCATTGCATGGGGCTACTTTGTTCTAAAATATGTAAGGTCATACGAGGTAAACATAGTATGGAAATTAATGTCCAACAACAGAGACAATGAAATATCATTCATTTAAGAATGTCAAGAGTCAGGCATGGTGGCACATTCCTGTAATCACAGCACTTGGAAGGCTGAGGCAGGAGGATCGGTGTGAGTTTGAGACCAGCCTGGGCTACAAAAGTGAGCTCAAGGCCAGCCTGAACTGCAGAGCGAGACCTTGTCTCAAAAAGACAAAACCACAAACAAAAACAACAACAAAAGATTAAAACAACGAAGAATTTCACTTGAGGGGCCAGAGAGATTGGTCAGTGGTCTAAATCCCCTGCTTAGGAAAGCTAAGGCAACCGCAGGGAGTGTGTGGTTTGATCCACAGCACCACATGCTGTGCCAGCCCCACCCCCAGGGCAGGCTGATCCAGTCATAATAAAAAAGGAAAAAAAAAAAAAAAAAGAATTTCACTTAATGAGTCTCTTTTGCTCAATTTCATGATTCACAGATTTTTATCTGCAGACTCTATTGTTTTCTATTACAACTATAATTGATGTTAATTATATTAACAAGAAAGTTAGGATAAAAATCCCACACAGGTGCACATGGAAGTTTGAAAATACAATGAAACGTAAGAGCATGAAAGCTGAGAAAATGATCTTGAACTGCCCTGAATTGGGGACACCCACACTGAAGGTTTTACTTTTTCCTCATCTCTAAGATACTGGCTTACAGTTTTATTTTCCTGCATTGTAAAATGTACTATTTAAAAATTCTGGCTTTCTCATAAAGTGAAGAACTTTTCCCAAAACATTGATGAAGTCTTCACCACCAAACTTACAGCTGTAGGAAATAGTCCCAAAGTTGACAGGTAGAAGAGCTATGATTGTATCTTTTGTGTAAATAATAAAAGAATATAAACAATGTACTAGATATATGAAGTTTATAATTATTTCCTACTTCTTTGAAGAATGTCACTGGTCCTGTAATCCTAAAACTTGGGAGGCTGAGGCAGCAGGTTTGGTGTGAGTTTGAGACCAGCCTGGGCTACAAAAGTGAGCTCAAGGCCAGCCTGAACTGCACAGAGAGACCCTGTCTCAAAAAAAAAAAAAAAAAAAAAAATGGCACTGGTATTTTGGCATCACATTGAATCCATGCCTTGATTTAGGTAATATAGACAATTAGACAATATTAATTCTTTTTATCCATGGACATGAGCTGTCTATCTCACGGTGTACTTACATTCTACAATTGTCATATCTTAAGTTAAAAATTATTCCTAGGTATTTTATTCAGATTTTTATTCTACTGTGAATAGAGCTCTTTATTGATCCTTTTTATTATGTTCATTATTGGGCATAAAAAGATATTACTTTTAGTTTTCATGATTTTTGATCTGAGAGTGAAACTTAAGGCGTTATGTTTGTCTGGCAGCCACTTATGCTGCTGAGCATTCCCAAAGATATTAATTTTATACATTGATTATTTTCCTGTTACTTTCCTGCATTTGTTTATCAGATGTAAAAGTCTTGTACACTTCCAAGTAAATGATTAGATCCTATATGAGCAGACATAACTTAAATTCTTGCTATCCTGTTTTCCCTCTGTATAACTTTCTCTTGCCTACATGCTTTGGCTTGTATTTCAAGTTATATTTTTAAGAGAGTGGTGAGAGATGACAGGCCCGTCTTCTCATTTTAGTGGAAATACTTCATTTTTCCCATCCCATAATATGTTGGATTTATTTGAAATATGTGTATATATACATATATATTATAATACAATAAGATACTATTTTATTCTTGTTTTTATTATAAAGCTATGTTAAATTTTGTTGAAGGCTGTTTCTGCCTTTAACATTGAAATTTATCCTTGATTTTATTCATGTGGTCGATTACATTCACTTATTTAAATATGTCAAGCAATCCTGTATCCCTCGGATGAGAGCACCATAAGCCTGATGTGCTTTTCAATATATTATTGGACTTTGTAATAATCTTTTCATAATTTTTTATGTAGATCATCAAGTGCATTAATTTGTAGCTTTCTTGTTTTTCTGTTTTTTTTTTTTTAACTATGGAGTCTTTATCCAGTTTCTGTATCAGTGTGACAGTGAGTCAGAAGATTTGAAGACAAAATATGAAGACGTAACAGTACAATAGATAGACATTTTCTCTACAAAAACCTGTTCTGAGTTTTCATTATTCATAAACAACATTGGAATTCAAAGCTGCATCTGGCCAGAAGCTATGCATTATTCTTCTTTACTGTTTTCATAGTATGGAAGTGGCTGACTCTTTTAAAGTGTTTCAATTATAATCAGTCAAGTTTAGCGGGAAGTTGATGACCTTAGTTGTCTAGTTGCAAAAACCATGATCTGTGGGGCAATTTGCTTCAGGTTAAATTTTAAGTTTTCTTTGGGCCATTTGGGGAATTTGATCAGTTTCCTTGTATCTCAGCTTCCTTATTTTGAAATAGGGAGCACAGTGACGCTTCACTCAGTAATTTGATTAACGTAAATAACATCAAGTAATGTCTGTAAACAATATAAAATAATACCCGATGCACACACAATTCTTTATAAATATTGTCTATCTGATTAATCTTCCTTTACTAAATTATCTAGTGGCTTTTATTTATAAAACTTAGAATATTTTTCACTTTTTAATTGTTTAAACATTATTATTATTATTATTATTATTATTATTATTATTATTATTATTATTATTATTATCATTTTGAAGAACCAGGGATTGAACTCAAGCCAGCCAAGTGCTTATTCTACTGGGCTATCGCCCCCAGACCCTGAACATTATCTCATTAAGGCCTATGCCTCAAGTGCTTTTAACTGTTCATTAATCAGAAGTGGAGCGTATATTGTTGGAACATTCTTGTGAACTTGAATACATTTAATTTTTCAGGAGAAATAACATTTTATCCTTTTTTAAAAAAAAATATGATGGCCAGCTCAGCCTGCTCTGGTGCTGGGGCTGGCGCAGCATGTGGTGCTGATGATCAAACTGCGGTTCCTATGGATGCCTAAGCTTTCTTAAGCAGGTGCTTTAGACTGCTGAACCATCTCTCTGGCCCAGGAGAAATAACATTTTAGTGTAATATTTAAATATTCAAAGTGAATATAAAACGTACCTGATAAGCAATATGTCTAAATTTTGCATGAAGTCAAGCTCCTTCTGTGAGCTGTGGAGACTTTTGTAGCCTAAGCCAGAAGAAAATGCATGCATTGCTCGACATTTTGTCTGGTTTTGCCTATTATGGATTGGCACTGCGCTGCATCCCCAACCTTGTTATTTCTTTATTTTGAGACAGAGCCTCACTGAGTTGCCCAGGTAGAATTCTAACTTGTGATCCTGCCTCAGCCTTCCTCAGTGCTGGGATTTCAATCCCTTAAGAAGCGCAAATAAAAAATAGTTTTCATGCTTTTCCAGGGAAGTTTGGAATTGTAACAGTTGTCATATATTAAGACAGTAACTGGCATAAATCAAGTGGTAGCAAATATTCATGGGAAAGAAACTAGTTGTATTATTTTCTACATTTCAGATTTTTGTCGTCATTGTCATTATCATCACTGATAAGAAAATCCATAGTGATTGTTATGGAGTTTTCAGTTGATTATGAAAATTGTGGAAATAAGTGAAATATTGGGGTAAATAAAATTTGCTCTTTGGAACAAAGAAAATATTAGGGAAATTTATTTCTACAATAATCAATTCTAGCATAACATGAAAAACAAAACAGCTTTAACTTAAATATACAGTACATATTCATGTAGTTCAAAAGTTATTCTGCAAAGCCAAAAAGTATTAATGGGCTGAATATGCACACACTTGTATGAACACACTTGGTTGCTATTGTGTAAGATCTGGACCCTACTTGTGTCATTATATTTATTGTAAAAGTTGGTATTAAATTATCCTTCAGAGAGTAGTATTGCAATATGTGCAATTTTCTGGACAATCATGTAATTATACCATTTTCTTTAGAAATAGATTAAATTCCTAAAGTCCTGCTTTGTATGAATTCATTTCACAATGTGATTTATAAAAGAAAACAAAAGTTGAAAAGCTCTTAATGCAATTTATATAATTAGATTGCACCTACCTCACCTCATTTAAATTACAATGTAAAAAGAAGTCTTTAAGAGCCACAATTAACAATAATTTAATTTTTATAACCTCTTCATTTAGAACACTTTGGTATTGTATTGAAAAATTAATTTTAGCTAGGTGTGCTGGAACTTACCTGTAATCCTAGCTCCTTGGGAAGCAGGAGGTTTGCAAGTGCCACCCAGAATGGGCAATTTAGAGAGACCATGTTTCCAAAGAACATTTTTAAATTTACAGAAGGGCTCAATGCGTATCACAGTGGTATACTTTTCTAGCATATCTGCAGCCTTGGCTTTAATCTCTAGTATCACCACAATTTCCTTTCTCATTTGAAGTAAGCTTTCTTTTTTTCCACTGACATTGTGAGTAGTGTATTTGGATGGCATTCTAAGAGTACACTGGCTTGATAATAGAATATCCATGACAGCTCATTGAAGAAATAATTTTGATTTAATGTGGCTGATCTCATATTTGTTTCTATTTAACTTGAACATCAAGGGAGAAAGCCTCATTGTATTTTGTTATTAAGCTATTCATTCTGCAAATATATCATGAATGTTTTTATATAGCAGACAACGCGTTAGATTCAACAGAGTGATTTTTTTCATGGCGCTGGCGACACAGTGATGAACACAAGCAAATAAAGCCAGGTACATTTAGCATTTTATATGTACTGTTCGTGTTTTAATTTTTGATTTAGAAACGAATTTTGTCTTCTGCTCCTCAGGAACACTTCATGATCTTCATTCTTAACTATCATTCTTACTAATATCCATGTGTCTGGGCTTCCTGACCAGTTAAGGAGTCACTTAGAGGAAACTCTAAGCCTTAGAACACTGACACACTATAGGCAGTTTTGCAATTTTCTCAAAATCAGACACTCCTCGATCAAGCACTGAAATATAAAGCAGGTGTATAGCCAACTATTTTCTCAGTCAGAAAACTATTTTTGTAAGGAATATCTAGCTTCCACTTGAAGATTTCACAAGTAGCTGAAATCATGGAGCATCTCTAATGAACTTCTAAAATTCCACACCATGCAGAGAATAATTTGCTCCTGGTGATAGAATGGTGTCAAGTTCCTCACAGAAATGAAACTTTTCAGGTCCATTTCCCATCAGGAAGTGCTTTTAGGTTATGTCACCATGCAAGATACCAAACTATATAAAGGCCAGTTTAGGGTTACTAAGGAGGTACTTCCTAGTCCCACTGGGGTTTTCCAATGCCACTGAAAAGAAAAAGAAAAATATTACAGCAGCATATATCTATGTAATACATAGAGAATACAGATTCTTTCATGGATTGATACATTAATCAACATGCCATTAATATTTTGCCAATAATCAATCATATATTTTTCTACATTCTAAGCATTAATATCTTCCGTGATCAATGGCCATAATTTTTACCATAACGAAGGGTAACATAACATTTTTATTTTTTTAATTTTAAAAGAGAATACAAAATAGTGATAATAAAAACATGGAAATAATGCTGAATTTCCCTAAGCAAAATAACATCAACTAACATATTTGTTCTAATTCATAGTGTTTTCTTTAACTTAGTTGTTTAAATTGCCAGATATGAGCATACAAAGTGGGAAAAAATGTTACAAGAAATTAAGAAGAGAAAAAGAAAAAGGAAAGAGAAAATTAAGCATTAACTGCTCCCTTCCATAGATCTGATTTCATGGCACAATTATCCAAGTCATCCCGTGCGCATGCATAAATATATTACTTTCCCCCTCCCTCCTTCTCCTGTCCTCATCTCAGTAATTTCTTCCTTTGAAACAAATTCATTCCTTTTTCACAGTATCTATTACACATTTTAAATTTTATAAAACAGCTTTTTCAATTTGTTCCTGGTTATACTGTGTGCTAGAATACATAAATTAAGGAGTTGATAATTAGGAAACAACACTTACTCCAAGTAGAATTGTTATACATATACTTTTATTTATAAGGGTTTCAAGTATCGTTTTCAACTTAGAAATTAATGCCTTCATTTTCCCTATGCTGTCTATTTCACATTAGTTCTTAATATGATAGTATTAACATGTTCCAATTTTTGTACATAAAGTCATACTGCATGTATCTTGTTACAGTAACACAAAAGACTGGTGAAGACTTTCCATACAATGTTGACCAGAGGTAATCATAATGTACTACTTTAAATTTTCAAAATTTACTTCTCTTATTTTTACTTCAATTAACACACTTACCCGATCATTCTGCCACTTTCTGAAGTACTCCTGGAAATATTTCTTTGCGAACGAAAAATTGTCATGAAAAATACAGTGAGTACAGCTGTCCGATGCCAATCAACTGAAATACAGACTTGTAAAAGTAATACGATATGCCGTTACCCACCCAGTCACTGGATCTGGCACTATGCATCTTCTAGATCTTCCTTAAAGTCAATGGCTATAAACGCTAAATGTTTTGAAAAAATTCAGGGCATGCAAGCAGCCTCATGAGCTCAACTAATGACGGCCACAGAGAGGATTTCTGGAACTGCTTCAGAAAGTAGCAAGGACAACAGATCAGTGTCTTTACAGAGAGGTAAAGTATTTTAAAGGAGATGAATGGCAGCATGTCTTTTAGGCCAAGGAATTATTATTTTTATTTTATTTCATTTTGTAATCTTTTTTTAAGGTGCATTTAGTACAGGGTCTACAGGGTTTCACTATGCAGATCAGACTTGTAGTGATTCTCCTGTTTTCAGCCTCCTAAGCACTGGGATTACAGGTGTGGCCCACCATGCCCAGTCTCATTCTCTGCCTCAGTATGCCCAGGGGGCAGGGCTGGCACACAATGCTGGGAAGTGAACCATGGTCCCTGAGCCTGCCTTAGCAGGAGCTTTAGTCTGCTAAGTTCTCTGTCTGGTCCTCAGAACTATTTTTAAATTTAATCCTCTACTTTTTAAATTGTAGTATGTAAAATTTCTATTTTCTCCATAGCCCCACCAATATTCAGCTATCTGCTACTTCTGTCATTTTGATAATAGTCACTAACTGCGATGGGATAGTCTGTCTATCCTCTGTCTGCCTGCCTGCCTGCCTGTCTGTCTGCCTGCCTGTCTGCCTGCCTGTCTGTCTACCTGTCTAGCTATCATCTATTTATTTGGTTCAGGGTCTCACTACACAGCTCAGACTCGGAATGATCCTCTTGTCTCGGTCTCCCCAGTGCTGGGACTACAGACGACTGTGACCACACCCAGTTTCAGTGGCTAGTTTAGTGCAGGGCCGGCATGGCATGCAGTGCCAGGGTTTCAACCTGGATCCTTGTACTTGCCAGGTAGACGCTTAAGACCAGTGAACTATTTTCCCTGTCTGAAATGTGATAGAATCTGATTGTGGTTGTGGTTTGTTCATATTCTGTTTTTTGTTTGTTTGTTTGTTTTTGTTGTTATTGTTGCTGTTGTTGTTTTTTGTTCTTTTGCTATTTCCAAATTTCACACTGAAAAATACTCTTTACGTCTGCTTTGTCATTGAATTATTTCAATAGGTATAGAGTTCCTCATAGATTCCAGATATTGCCTTCAGTCTGATGAATATTTGTCAATATTTTTTCCTGTTTTTCAAGTTGTCTCTTCACTCTTATTTTCCTTTCTTGTGTGGAACCTTCTTAGTTTTCTAAAAATCACAAATACCTAATTTTCTTTTACTTTCTGTGTTTGTGAGATCTTATCCAAATACAAAAATGTGTTACCTTTATAGATAGGGTAAATTATTTGCCGATGTTTTCTTCTGTTCATTTCAGCTTCCTGTTTAATAAATAGAATTTTAATGTCTTTGGAACCAGTATTTATACAGGGTCAGGGACTGAGGTTAAATTTTAATCTTTTGGCTGTGAATATCGAGTTTTTACAACAATTTTTTTGAAGAAGCTGTCATTGTTTCTGTATATGTGTTTGGAAATTTTGTTGAAGATAAATTCACCCAAAATACAAGTGTTTTTTTTTTTTTTTTCCTTTAATCTGTTTCATTAAATTTCTTTCACTGTGATTTTGTGATTTGTGCTGTAAATGTTTCTCGATTCTTTGGTGAAATTTACTCCTATGTATATTATTTATCTATTAACTTGTCTTTTTTAAAGGAAATGCTTTCATGTTTTCATCTTCAGATTAGGTAGTTTGGGTGTTTTGCTATTGATTTTAATAAGATTTTTATCCCAGAATGTTATTGAGTTTATTTATTCTCAAGGTAGAGATTTGTCTTTTCTATACATATAATCATACAATGTATAATAGAAACAACTTGACTTTCTCCTTTCTTTTTTTCCATTTTTTTTTTACTATTTTTCCTCTTTCCTTCATCTCCTGGCTGAAATGCACAATACTATAACTAATATAAGGAATGAAACTGGCATGACCAATAGAACAGCCAGATTGTTCTACTTCAGCTCTTAGAAAGAGAATACTATTTCTATACTCGCTGTAATGCCATCAATTTGCCATTGATATAGACTTTCTTTTTTAAATTAAATTTAATGATACAATAGATATACATTATGACTATACTCATCATGGGGAATTTGTACCATAAATTATATGTCTTTTTTGTTTTGTTTTGTTTTTGTATTTTAGGGAGGAGTCTACTGGGTGTTCTAGGTCTCATTACTAGATAGGACTCATAGTGTTCCACCCGTTTACAGTCTCCCAAGACCTGGGATTATAGGCATGCGCCACCATGCCCAGTCTCAATTAACATCTCAGCATGTCCCAGGGGTGGTACCTGTCGGCAGTCCCTGGGTCCAAATTCTGGCTCCTGTGCCTGCTTGCAGGCGCTTTAATCTGCTGAACTATTTGGCCAGCCCCCAAAAATGATGTATTTTAATCTTTACCTTTCCCCAATTTCCTCTCTTTTCTTCAATGCTTCTTGTACTCATTATTTACAATGCTTTATTTCCATTTTATCTTTTATTAATTTTTATTTTCCCTTCCTTCCTTTCCCCCTCATCCTCCAATATCCATTTCTTTTCAACAAATTCTTCCTATTTCACGGTATCTATTTTACAATTTGGTCCTTATTTATACTTTTAGCTTCCTACTCTAAAGAAACAATGTGATATTTGTACATGTGAGGCTGATGTATGTTACTTAAGAGTATGGTCCTAAGGTGCATCCATTTACTTAAAAATGTCTCCAGCTTATTCTTCATTGTGCCTGAGTAGTTCTCCATTGTATTGATCACTCACCGTTTGATGGTCATTTGAGTTATTTCTAACACACAGCTTTTTCAAAGTATGTTGCTAGAAACATATGCACATGTATGTCTTTGTGACATAATGATTTTAATTTTTCTCAAAGATACTCAGATGAAGAATACCTGAGTTCCATGGGATCGCTAATCTTAGTGTTTTGAGGGCTCTCTTAACTCATTTCCACAGTAGTTGTATCAGTCTACAGTCTTCATAACAGTAGAGAAAGGTTCTTCTTCTTATGCAGCCCTTCCAGCTATTTTCATGTTTGATTTCTTGATGATAGTTATACTTGCTAGAGTGAGATGGAATCTGTGTTCTTGTAATTTGCACCTCTCCAATGTTTGGTGATTTTGGAACTTTTTTCACATATCTGGCATTTGTACGTTTTCTGAGGAGTGCCTATTGATCTCAGAGATCCAGATTTGCCCTGGGTCTTGAGTTTTATGGTGAAGGTCTGATTTTTTCCATTCTTTATATGTCCTATATATTAGCCCTTTGACTGAAAACTGGCTAAAATTTTATCCAACTCTGTCGGTTATATTTTAACTTCCTTATAGATTATCATGTCATCTGTAAATTTTGACAGTTAAACCTATTTTCCTATATATATATTCCTTTTATTTCTTTTGGTTGTCTAATTGCTATGATTAATTTCTTCCAAACTATTAAATAGAAGTGCTGATAAAGGGTATCTTTGTCCTGTTCCTGAATTAGAGTGAAAATTATAATATTTCATATTTCACAGGATCTATTGTGATTTTCTCTTTTTCAGTAATAATTGCATCAATTTGAGTCTTTTCTCTTTGGTTTTTCAAATAAACAACTGTTGAATTCATTGATACTTTGTATTGTTTTCTTAATGTTGATTGCATTAATCTCTGTTTTATTTTTACACTTTCCTTCATTATTCAAATACTTGGTACTACTCCAAAGTGAACGAAAAACATTAAATTCTATGCAAACTGAGCTTATGGCTTCACATAGATGAAGAATAAAGCCTTAAAATAAAATAAAGAGAATTTTGCTACAAATATGAGAAGGAATCTCTTGTGATACTTTTCATCACAAATTGATTCTGATAGGAAATACAAACTGCAACCCTTATCCTGGTCCTGCCTCAGCTGTTCCAGGTTATTTCCCTGGTCTTGGGATTTTCATCAAGATAGTACATTTTACTACTGTTCAATCTTGTTCTTTGTTGTTGAAAGCTTTAAGAGTTTTACTGCATAGTTTTTCTTGACAAGATGTTAAGGCATTTGTCCCTTTTTGTCTTCTTCAGGAGGGGCTGGATCACACATAGAAAAGTTCTTCTATGTGGGCATGTACCTAAGCAACATTTTCTTTCCTGCTTTCTTCAGTGAGTCTTATCTGAATGTATCAAAATCTATGGAAGGTGGTGTGACTATAGGGAGGTGATTATCAAATTGTTTTATTCCAGTACTGTTTTATTCTCCTCCAAATCCATGTATTTAATTGTAAAGAAGATGTTTGACATTATTGCTTCTAAAATAAATAAAATGTTCTCAAGTATTTTTTTCTTCTGAAATAATATTAAATAAGATCCTAAAAGAAACCAAATAAAGTGAACTTGGATGCACACATGTGTAACCTCAATGTTTTTTAAGACAAGTTCAGTCTGAAATGTTAAGTGACAATGAGACTCTGTCTCAAAATTTTAAAGAAATGTAAAAATGCTGGGAAATGTAGGTCACTACCAAAGGCGCTTAGCTCAATCTATATTATTAGGAAAGAAAGAAAAATATAGAAATCATAGACAGTTTAAATTTAGTTAAGCATTAGTATTGTTGAATGACATAAAATATTACAATTGTAGGATCTCCCACAAATATTCTCTTAGCTTCATTTTATCATTGTCTTTCTTAAATATTAGATGAAGAAAATTTTAATCTAACAGAGAGAAAGATGTTATGTCTTATGTCATCAATCTCTATCACAAAATTTCCTCTCAAGTTTTCACTTCAGTTCTTTATTTGATTCATACAATTCAAAGAAAATGAGAATATAAGAACCACAAACAGGAAGGTATGGAAAGGTTGCAATGTTGCTTGGCTTCTAGAATACTCTTCTTTGTAAGACATTTCTTTTGAAAATAAAACACAATATGTTCCAATAAAAATAAAATTCTTTAGATAAAGTACATTATATTCTGTAATGAGAAAAATAAAGAAAATAATATGTACCTGGTATACATTTAGTTGACCACAAATATTTAACGAGCCAGTTGGCTTGATGGTCCACATTTTTTCACTCTGTTGTTTGACACTGGAATTAATATTTGATCTAAGTGTGGTATATACAAAGAGAAGCTTAAAACTATTTTTAGAACCTAGTATTTTATAAATTTTCTGAAGCCTGATTCATATATTCATTTTCATTCAAGTGTTCATTAATGATGTGTTGCAAATATAATTCTCAGCAAAAAGAATTACCCCCTGAAATCAAGTAAGAGCCGATATTGATTGATTTTTCTTTCTCTTTTTTCCTTATGTTTACTTCACACTATAATATGCAATTGAAGGCCAACAAGATAGCTTAGTTGTCTAAAAATCCTGCTTAGGCAAGTTTAGGCAACCACAAGGACCACAGTTCAATCTCCAGCACCACATGCTGCACCAGCCCCACTCCCAGGGCTGGGCAAGCTGAGCCAGCCATAATATTTACTTTTAAAAAAGGACATGCAATTAAACAAAAAAAAAAATTCCAGGCCATACTTTAGATTCAGTTTTAGAAGCACGTTTTAAATGTGTCTATGGCTTAGGCAAACGTGGGCAACTGTAGGGACCGCGGTTTGATACCCTGAATGGCATGGTGCACCAGCCCTACCCCCAGGGCAGGCTGAGCTGGTCATAGCTTAAGTAAGTAAATAAGTAAAGTTTAGCAGCATGTGGTGGTACACTCCTGTAATATCAGCACTTGGGAGGCTGAAGCAGGAGGATCAGTGTGTGTTCGAGACCAGTCTGGGCTATAAAAGTGAGTTCAAGGCCAGCCTGAACAGCATAGCAAGACCATCTCAAAAAGATAAAAAAAAAAAAAAAATTGTGCCTATGGATGCTAGGATATATGTGTATCATTATTTGACATACATTGTATGTTCTTGATGCTTGTTAAGCAATCCAGTGTGTTTATCAAAATGCATACTGGGGATCGCACTAAACATTGCACAAAATACCTAAAATCAGAAGATAAGAAAAGGTAAAGGTAGAATTCTGAATATAAAAGGGATACTGCAAAATTTTAAAATGCTAGCAGCTGTAATTAAAGATTTTGTATATATATATATATATATATATATATATATATATATATATATATGTTGTCGTCAATTAAGCAGTACAGAAGTCTTATAAGAAGTTAAATTGATTTGGTTAAACTAATTCAGATTCAGATGAATAGATGAACTCTCAAAATAAGCAATGCCATGTTCAAGTGGATTCACCATGCTAGTGTAGATGATCTGCTGTATAACTCACTTTTCCAGATATGCAGGATTTATATCTTCTGAAGCAATTTTTTAAAAATGAGCTTTCCCTGGACATGTTTCTATTTATAACAAGGTTCCTCCACCTCTCTCTCTTCCCTCTTCTTTCTTTCCTTTCATCCTGTCTTCCCTTTTTCCTTCTTCCCTTCTTTTCTTCTCCCTTTCCCACTCCCTCTATTCCTCCTCCTCCTCTTCCTCCTCCTCCTCTTCCTCCTCCTCCTCTTCCTCCTCCTCCTCCTCTTCCCCTTCCTCCTCTTCCTCCTCCTCCTCTTCCTCCTCTTCCTCCTCCTCTTCTTCTTCCTCCTCCTCCTCCTCCTCCTCTTTTTCTTCTTCTTCTTCCTCTTCTTCTTCTTCTTCTTCTTCTTCTTCTTCTTCTTCTTCTTCTTCTTCTTCTTCTTCTTCTTCTTCTTCTTCTTCTTCTTCCATGCAAGGAACATGCTATTTCCTTTTCATGTAGTCTTTAACTTAACACATAAATGGCTCCCCCTCAACTTTTGAGTTGACAATTTTTTCCAGGTTGTTGCTGCTGATATGACAAAGCTCTGCACAGAAGGCTGTCTGGTCCAGCACCGTTCGCATAGGCTGCCTTAACTCTCTTGTGTACCAGGGCCTGGTAAATCATTACATGAGTCTTAGAGGCCTTGGCCTCAGTGTCTCCAAGTTCTTTTTTTTTTTCCTCCAAGGTCTAAGAAATACACCAAAGTGGTTGTTTAGAGCACTTCTGCTTTGATCTTGGCTGCATTTGCCCTTTCCCGAACTTTCTCCTGGATTGCTATCCCCAAATCATTTCCATAATCAATCTGGGGATCAAGTGCTGGATCCATGCAATCACGAGAATGCACTGAGAGTCTATACTTCTGACAACCAGTGCAAGCAGGGCCAAGAGTCTCTCATGCCCAGGGAGAAAGTCACATTTTATGGCTTCTTTCTTTTCCTGCTTATCTGTTTCTATCTCATAATTCTTCGGTGGAGAGTGTGATGGCCAGTGGGGCCTAAAGGAAGGTGAAGTCTGCCACAATGAGGGAGTTCTCATGAAATAGCTGACTCGGATGTATGATTTTTCTGTGGCAAAAATCTGTAGAGTAATTCCTCAGTCTCCTGGAAAAGATTTTTGTCTGAATATATCTACCTGCCTGAAGGCTTCCTCTCTCAGGTTCACCCCACAAGGTTGGCCATACTGTTCCATTTGATAGAACTTTGGGGTAGAAGCTCAGAGTTTTCTTTTGATCTTTAATCTGTTTATTCCTGAGCTAATTGAAAATATAATTTAATAGTCTTTGCAAGCTCTTTAAGAGGTCTGCTCATTACCTAATTTTAAATCATCTGGGAAGAAAGGCTAGCCTATATGGGAGGGAGCATAAGTAAAGATGGATGTAGATAAAATTTGATGAACCATGACATGGTAGGTGTGGAATTGGTTATGACTCTAAATGTTTTATGACTACCTTCTAATAATAGCAGGAAAGAATCTCAGAAATAAGCATAGTTATCAAGTTACAAATGTATCTCAAATGAAAATGTACAACTTTCATATGTAAAAGAGAAGCACATATCTGTCACCAGATTATAGATGGTTGCCAACAGTGAGATCAACAAAATTTCTATCATTTTCCTCTTATATGATAATATTCTATGTTTAAGAATTTATGCCATTCTAATTTAAAAGGCAGTATATCATGTGTTTTAGTTTGTGTCTAAAACCTCCCAAAAGTTTTTAATTTATAAATGCTGCTTTTTCAGAGATGGCTGCATCTAGAATGTGTAATGTCAATGTCAATTCACAATGCAATGCTAGGATCAATGGCACCTGGATAAGGGTGTAAGTGAGATCTTCCCTAACAGACCTGGATAAGATATATGGCATAGAAAGAGTAGTGGTCGACCCCTGTTGATTTGCTATCTTCCCCTAGTTGTGAATGGTTTCTCCTCCACAATGCCTATCTTCTAGGCCACCCTGCTTAGCAGCCAGATGAATATAGCCTGATCCATCCAGAAACTGAGTTAATAAACCTTTCCTCCCTTAACTTGCAGATGTGGGGTATGCTGCAGCAGCCACGAGAAAGGTAACTAAGACATTTCACTTTTGTTATATATTTTAACATACGCTGTAGAAATATGTGTAAATAATTTTCAATAGTGTGAGGTAGGGCTGGCAAAGTAACTCAGTTGTCTAAGAGCTGCTTCTGGAAGTACAGGGACCAGGACTGGATCCCCAGTACCACAGGCCGCTGCACTGGTCCCCTCCCCAGGCACTCTGAGCCAGCCACTGAGACAGGGTGTGGTGGTGAAAGCCTGTAATCTCAGCGCTGGGGAAGCTGGAAGCAAGGGGATCACCACAAGTTCAAGCTGCATAGTGAGGCCCTGTACCAAATATATTAATAAAGAAGAAAGAAAGAGTGATGTAGAAAAATTATTTATGCTGGTACTATGTATTGTCATTAAATTTCATTAAAAATGTAATTGACTTAATTTTGAAAATAGTTTTCTCATTTCATGAGAATTCTGTGCATAAGTAAACCTGTTTTATCAATATTTGTGGAAGTTATATGATTCCTAGCATTGATGAAGAAAGTAAGATCACAGAGAGTATGAATTGATATTTACTAGGGGGTTGTATAGTAAAAATAATATATAAGTAGAAACAAGTAATATACCAAATGCATATTATTATGACAATTGTGAATATTAAGAAGAAATATTCTGTAATTTAAGCGCTCATATGGAATAGCATGTTCTGAAAACTATCATAATGAAAAAAAATATATCAGGAATGCTGTTTACTTGGTGTTTCCCTTTAACATGTTAAATACATCACTTTTACTAATAGTAATAATTTTTTATTCACTCCAGCATAACTTTGTGAATAAATCCAGTTTTTAAAACTGTGTTCATATATGACTCTATCAACTAAATGTATTTAAATAAAAATTTAAAATAATTTTTATTGCTATGATACTTTAAGCCAACCAATACCATTTAGGACATTTCAATTTCAGTTAAGGAGCTCTGGTGCACCACATATGATCTCTGAGTTCAAACCTCAATATAGCAATATAGTAAAAGGGAATAAAAACAGAAAGTAAGTCATAAAAAGGTAAATAGTTCTTTTGGTTTGCCACAGGACTCATGTATATTATTATAACAGGTACTTGCATATGTCCTTGGTTCTCAGGTCTTACATTTATGAGCATAGCCTCAAGCTGCATCTACTTAAATATGAAAACTTTGAGTTTGTCTTTTTTTATAGCTGAGAAATACTCCATTGTATGAAAATATCACATAATCATTCCTAAAATTTATTTGGAACCAGAAAAACCCTAGAATAGCAAAGGCAATCCTGGGCAGCAAAGTCAAGGCAGGAGGCACTACAGTCCCTGACTTAAAATTATATTACAAAGCTACTATAATAAAATCAACTTAGTGTGTACCATCCACTCAGGGGCCCCCTTCTGTCCCTCTCTAAGACAGAAGATTTCTTTCCCTCAATAAATATATAGTCTGTTCATAAAACAAGAAAAATCAGTATGATACTGGCTAGAAAAAAAAAGATGAAAAGAAACAGATCTGAGGATCAGTGAAACAGATTAGACGATACAGATACAACCACAAACACAGTAAGCCATATTATCTTTGACAAAAGGGCCAAACATATTCACTGGAAGGAAGATAGCCTCTTTAAGAAATGGTGCTGGAAAAACTGGCTCTCTACATCCCAAAAACTAAAACTATCACCATGCACTAAACTAAAGTCAAAATGGATTAAAAATCTAAACATTAAAACAGAAACACTGAATCCACTGGAAGAGAAAGTAGGTGGAAATATTTAAGATTTAAGGTTAGGTAAATATTTCATGAACAAAATCGAGCTGCATGGGACATACTTCAAATAATCAAAACTGGACCACCTCTTACTGAGAAGTTTCTGCATGTCAAAAGAAATTATGAACAGAATGAAAAAACAGCTAAATTTGAAGAAAATCTTAACTAATTATCACTGAGACAATGGTCTTCTATCTAGAATATATAAACAACTAAGGAAAAAATTAGGGCCCCAAAATTTAATAACTTCTCCTCAGAGCTCTGAAGTAGAACAGATACTCTTATTCTGATAGAAGAAAACTCTGAGAACTTATTCCAGCTGTGTTAATTTATGACATATTTACCTGAAATAACTTACTCCTATGGGTATACATATACTCATATGTATATATTTACAAATAGATGAATGCATGAACATTGTAAATAAAAAGTTTCTTCAAAGAAAAAAAAAGAATTACAATATGCATACTCTGCACGTGACAGTACAAAGGCACATATATATGTCAAAACAGAGAAGATCAATACATAAAGTTTATTTACCTATACAAGGCAGTTAAGTAAATTTGACTCATTGTATGAGCCCACCCATATTATACATGTCCTATAGTCAAAGTGCATTGGTGTTTTAAATTATATTATGAAAAGATCCTCAGTGTGACATATAATCCAACTTATAGAACAATTTTCCTGAACAACTGAGAATTATAGTCTTGCCAAGTTGATACAGTATTAAACATTATATTTTTATTACTTCTACAAATGAAATTGAAACTGCATCTGAATATCTCTAGACAGATTCTATAAGCATTAAAAAGAGACAACGAAGTTACAATTATTCTAAGATTACCTCATATTTTACATCAACTGTCAAAACTCAAATATTTTCAAGCCAATGAAATCAAGATTGATTGGAATATAAAACATTTTATATTAGTTTCAGATTTTTAAAATTTTTGCTTCAGGAAACTCTTGTAATAGAAATATCACTTTTGTAAATATTAAGGGCTGCCCCTGGGTTCACAGCTAAGTTTATTAACAATATTTTACATTTTTCTTTTCCACTTGGTATGTTATCTATATTTTAGATCTAACATAACTTGTTCTAGATTGTCAACAAATTATGTTTTTACAGCTTTCTTTTGGTTGTTAGAATTCTATGGCACATGCTTTTGATTTATTAAGTGCTTTAAAATAGAATCAGAGAGATTTGTCTGTAGCTACTACATAACTGAAAGCTAGCTGCAGGTTTGATGAATCTCTCCGCCAAAATGCATTTTTTTGTCAGAAGTTGTTGACCGGAGTCTTTTAAAGATCAGCACATTAATATGGCATTACCTTTATTATTTCACGGTTACATTTTTCTGCTGGATGATTAAAACCAAGTTAAAGAAAGACCTATGTAATTAAAAATTTAGTTTTTGTTTCATTTATTTATTTATGTTTGCAATAATTAATACAATGCATATTACTGTATCCATCGTAGCTGTTCAGAGTACAAGATGCAGACATGATTTCTTGTCTGAACATCATTAGTTTAGATCTTTCTTTTCATTGCACAAAGAGAAGTTAGCTGTATGTGTAGTTCAATAGTCCATAACAGCAGTGGATTGTCAGCTTAGCTGGTATTATTGGAAGCTGTTGACTTGAGCCTTTTTACAACTCAGCATATTAACATGGTTTTCCTTTTGATACCTAGAAGTTATTCTTTTCTGCTGGGTGGCTAAGATCAAGATAAAGCAATATCTACATTGCAAGAAAAATGTAATTTTTGTATCTGACAAGATCAATGAGGTCCCCTCAGGATTTACTCTGAAACCATGTACTGTGGTTTGTAGAACTTTTGTTAGTGTCAGCCATCTAGAGGAATCACTGCAGTTGCTTGACCAATTTGACCTGCTGATAACCCACTACTATTATGGGCTATGTTTCCATACTGGGTTTTTTTTTGAAACATAATATGGAACTTTATTTAAAAAACTAAAAGCCTTGGGCCAGCAAGATAGCTTAGTGGTCTAAAGTACCTGTTTAGGCAAGCTTAGGCAACCACAGGGACTATGGTTCAATCCCTGACGCCACACGCTGCACCAGCCCCACTCCCAAGGCAGGCTAAGCCAGACATAACATAAATAAAGTTTATTTATTTATTTTTTTAAATTCATTTTAATGAGAAAAAAGAAGATAAAATAGTAATAAAACAGTTTCAGAACAGGTCAGTAGGACAGTTATAATCACTAGTACACTGCATATTGTCTTGATAGTAGTTATTCAGAGTACAAGATGCAGACATGATATGTTGTCTAAACAATATTAGTACAAATCTTTCTTATCATTGAACTAAGAGGAAGTAGCTGTATATCTATCCTGTCTTGTTATATTGGGTTATTTTGCTGACAAGTAGCTACGATCTTTAGACTGACTTCAAATGTGAAGGTATCCTTTATAAACTTCTCCAAATTCAGTTTCTCTAATTGTTGTGGAATACCTATCTCTGAAAAAACAAAACAAAGAAAGGCTATAAATAAAGAATTGATTTGTTGGGAAAAATATATAAATATATACAAGATAGCATAAAGATGCAGCTACTTTCTCTTAGTTCAATGAGAAGAAAGCTTTGTACTGATATTATTGATTGATGATATCATGACTGCATCTTTTCCTCTGAATAACTATTACAAAAGCAACAATGTATTAATTATTGTAACTGACTTACTAAACTGTCTTGAAACTGTTTCATTGCTAGCTTATCTTTTCTCCTCATGAAAATGAATAAAAATTTTAAAAATGTGTCTTTTGATTATATAATCTGAAAAGTTTATGTCTTTATAATGTTATCCTTCCTGGAGAAAATTCATAGTACTTTCTTTGTGATTTATTAATGCATATTAATATTTTATGATGGTAGGTTTTGGAACTTTTTTCAGAAGTTGACACAGTCAATTTAAATACACTACATGACACCATCTTTCTTCTTAGCTTCCCTACTTCCCATCCCTCATCTTAACAGTCTATTACCTGACTTCCTGTCCTCTAAATTTTATTTTACTTATTTATTTTTATGTATTTATTCATGCTTATTTATTAGTTTTCAGCTTAATAGAAAACATGATATTTGGATTTCTATCTCAAATTATGATAGTTCCAAGTTCCCTTTATTTTCCTGCAAATGAGATTTTTTCATTCTTATTTATGGTGCACAAGAACACAGCCCATTATTATGGCTTGATGCTTCTATCCTATCACTTGGAAAAATTTGTGGATCAGATTAAAAAGACTTCTCCTGGAGATGTTTGAATTTTCTACAAATTATCTCCTGCTAGTAGGGATCATTTGTGTTCTTCCTTTCCAGTGATGTTCCTTTCATTTCTATCCCTTGCCTCATTTGTCTGAGTCAAGTTTCAGCTCTGTCATTGAACAATAGTAGTGACCGTGGACACCTTATCTCACTAGGTTTTTGTTTTGTTTTGTTTTGTTTTTTATGTAATGGCTGGCTTAGCCTGCCCTGGGGGTGGGGCTGATGCAGTATATGGTGCTGGCAAACTGTGGCCCCTGCATTTTCCTAAGCTCGTCTAAGCAGGTGCTCTAGACCGTGGAGCTATCACACCAACCCTCCCCCCCACCTTTTTTTTTTATTTGTCTCACTCTTGATGTGAAAGTGCTTTTCCTTTCTTTCTGTTCCATATGATATTGCTTCTCAGTTTCTCATATATGGATTTTGAGGTAAAGTTTTTTCATAATTATTTTTATGAGGACTCAGTGTTTTCTGATTAATTTTTCATAGCTTTAAGAAGGTAAATGACTTGTTTTTGTGATATATTAAAATACTTAGAAATACAAAGTAGAAAAGCAGGGCCAATGGGATGGCTCAGTGATCTACAGTGCCTGCTTAGGCAAGCTTTGGCAACTGCAGGGACTGCGGTTCAATCCCCGGCATTACATACGGCACCAATCCCACCCCAGGATAGGCTGAGCTGGCCATAATAAAAAAAACAAAACAAAACAAAACAAAAGTAGAAAAACAGAATCACAAGTATGTAGTACAACTACATATATGTTATATAAGATAGTTTATGTCAGTAGTTTTATTTTTCTTTGTATTAACATGAGTTTTTGAAATGCATTTCAAATTTTAAGTATTCATTTCTTTCATTGTATGTACACTTAAGGATCATCATAAGTTTTAATTAGTGGTTTACCTACATCAACTTTCCTGATTTATTTATAGACATATATATTACCTGGCTTGAAATGCTAAGTTGCACAAACAGCAGTTCTTTTGATATTACTAGACAGAATTATTCTTATTACATATTTTGACACATGCTATCAAAAGTCAGTAGTTAGCAAAATGTTAAACGCTGTGACTCAAGTGACACAGCATTGCGGTTCTATAACAAATATGCATTTATTACTCACATAAAAGTTTGACACACCTGCTAGAGCCGCACAGGCTGTGGCTCTCCATACGATGATACTTTGTCCCCACTTCTGTGATACAAAAGGCTATGCTGGCCTCACAGCCCAGGGCAGGAAAAGGAGATCAGGATGAAGGGTCAGCTGCCTCTGCTGGGGACTAGAGTATGTCAATTTCTTTAATATTCCACCAGCAAAACATGTCTACTTTTCTGAGGAAAACAAATTCCTAGCATGAACTATGGTGTCTTAGCTACCTGAATTTCTGTAGATTTATTCTATTCAGTTATCATTATAATTATTTTCATTGGATATGTCTTATGGAATTAATGGTCATCATTTAAGTTGTGTTTAAAAATATAAGGTAGTGTGTATGTGTATATGTGCAAACATAAAGTCAGTATATCTTTCTTTCTTTCTTTCTTTCTTTCTTTTCTGTTTTTGGTGGTACCAGGGATTGAAATCAGGACCTTGTTCTTTCCAGGCAAGTGATTATTCCACTGAGCTATCGCCTCAGCTCCCCTCTCTTTTTTAAAAAAATTATTATATTATTATTATTATTTTATTTTTCACAATAATTAATATATTGCATAATGTTGTCTTTCTCATAGTTGTTCAGAGTACAAGATGCAGACATGACTTCTTGTCTAAACACATTAGTATAGATTTTCATTATGCAAAGAGAAAGTAGCTGTATATTTAGTCCAGTAGTCCATAATGGTAGTGGATTACGGGCTCATCCGGCATTATTGTGAGCAGTTGACTTGAGCCTTTTAGAACTCAGCATATTAATATGTTTTTCCTTTTTATACCTCGTGGTTACACTTTTCTGATGGATAGTTAAGACCAACATAAAGCGAGACCTATGTTACAAAAAAAATGTAGCTTTTGTATCTAAGGTCAGTCAAGTTCCTTCAGGATTTACCCTGGAACGATGTATTGTGATTTGCAAAACTTTTGTCAGTGTCAGCCATCCAGATGAATCACAGCCATTGCTAGAACATTTTGCTCTATATTTCTTAAGCACTTTCTGTAGACTAATTCATCAATGTAAATATTATATGCTACAACACTAATTGAAAATATGTCGTTTTCATAATATATAGCAAAGACTATTAGATATAAATTTCAATGACATATTGACATCTATTATCAAGTGCTGCATTGCACAGGATATAAAACTCTGCATGTAATTAGGCATATTATATAAATTGATATATATAAACATGTCATCAAAAAGAGTAATTCTAATTTATTAAAAAAGAAATTTTCTACTATGTGACTTTAGATTTTAACTTATTATGGAAAATATTATTTTATAGATCAATAAATTTCAAAGAAATTATTCCATAAAAGGGACTGTTTTCAGTAAACTCAAAGATATTCATGGGAATATTATATTTAACAAAGTTATAATTAACCTATTTATTACATTCTATAGGATACATATGGATGAGTGGTCAGGGGTAAATAAGATTTAGAATTTATAAGAACTTGAATGCCATGGAAATTAGTTTATAAAGTTCTCTTAAGGAAATATCAAGTGAAGTTTTTATAGAAGTGGTAACTTGCAATTAAACTGAAAATAATAGAATTATTTTACTTCATTAAATACCAATTTCTAAAACTTGATTCCTGCACACATTATAGCCTAAGAATCTTTATTAAATTTCTACAAGTTTGTTACTTGAAATTTTCTTCTTTTCATTTTATATAATGAAAAATTTTCCTAAAGTCTATTTTATAAGCTTTCTTTTATCTTGTTATTTTTTGGCTTCTTTGCCTTCAAGATTTCAAATAATGGATTCTAATTATCTGTTACTCACATATAGTCTTTTTACAAGTAAAGTTTGGACATTGTTGACATATGGGCTATGTTCCCTGTTTGTTCTGTAGTTGTTGCAAGGGATAAAAGGTACTGAAGAGTACCACACATTGCTACTTTTTTGATTGACTTGCAGAGGAATTTGTGCTGGACAATGAAGGTGTTTAACTGAAGCAGTCGAAGTTCTCATGCATGAAATTATAAGGAATGAAGATATTGTTTCTAATGATCACAGTGCTTCCCTTATGCCAAAAGGAAATCTGAATCCATCAAAGGATTTTCTAAGTACTTCAGAGGTTACTTTTCTATTGAATAATGAATACCTTTATTTTATGATATATTAATGGCTTGACTCCAGGAGTGCTTCTGCTTATACAGCATCTTGCGAATTCAGTAGTAGTTGGATATAATCGAATTAATCATTATGCGTTGAGAAAGCAGTATTTCCGAAGTACGAACAGGAAAAGTTTACAATGCAGCAGATCTAATAGAAAGGTAGCTGAGCTTCTTCTGCCTAACTTGTACAACAGAGGAAAATAGCTGTCCAGAAAATTTTAATCAACTTCTGCCTAAATCTAAGCACAGAAAATTCTTCACCTAAATCTATTAGTAATTTAATGTTGATAACTCCATGCTAATTCTGTCGCAGTGTTTCAATATGAATTTAAATAAAATCTTGGACCTTCTTGCCAGTGTTGAAGTGGCATGATCTCTGTCAAAAGGTTTTAAGTATTAGTGACTTCTTATCTTACAGAACCCCCAGTGTGTTGCCTCATTATTTTCTCTGTCTTAGCGTCTATGCTCATATTGGTTTTGCAGAGGTTTTGGCGTTCTTCTTATTAAATGCGTTGCCCTGGGAGGGTGAGAGCACTTACATCGCTCTCCATTCTCAACCACAAGCTCAAAATTATTCGTTTTGTCTGTCCATATTCTGTAATTCTCCATAGTCATGCTTCCTCCTTTCTATTCTGTGTGAACTCCCTGCTGGTTGCTAAACCCATGTCCATTTGTCAAAATCTCATTCGATTGTCACAAGCTAAATTTTCATTGGACCATGTCCCAGGACACTGACTGACATTCCCAATCCCAGCCGCTGTGCCCTATCCCTCTTCTGTGTATTCAGAGTACATGCAACACTGATTTACTGAGTTTTATGTCATCTTCCAGGTAGTCCTTTTTGTGAGCTTTGTTTTCTTCCAGTTGATAAATGTCTAACATACAGTAAAATATATAACTTGCTATAAGATCCTGTATAGTTTTGTTAAGCAAAGCTTTTCTCATTAGATTTGAGCAAGATAGGGTAGCAGAAATCATGCTTGTTTCACATATGAGGATCATATGCAGGGCCTTTGTTCTTTGTCACACGGCAAAGTAAGTAAAATAATTAGAAGAAATTTGAGCCAAATACAAAACAGTGTTCTTGGTACTAAGCCCAAATGACCTTGTACTTACCAGGCAGGCACTTGTGCCACTGAGCTATATTCCCAGCAAGAAATTAGTTTTGTTTCATTTACTTTTATTTGTTTTTGATTACTCTGATAGATAATTGTAAGAAGTACTATGCTTGGATGGTCTTAATAAGTAATTCAGTGTTTATATGCATCTGTTAATTCCTTTGTCATACCCATCTTATGGAATTCTAATGAAAAATTTATATATTCATATTGAGTTAAATAAAATACCGTGGTGTAGTATTTTTCCCTTTAAATTCTCAGTTTCTAGTGAGTAAGCACTAGTGCAAGATTTCATTCTAGACATTTACTTGGTTGAACGGGACACTTTCTCAGGTCACAGATTCCTAAATCGTTAAAGATACATGGCTTCACGCACTGTTTTCAGCAAACTTAACTAAGGGAACTGTACCTTCACAGAAATGGCAATATAGCAGAAGGACACTTATTAGAGTTCATTAAATAGCCAATGTTCTACCCATGGCTAAACATTTCTAGCATCTGGAACCAGGTTGCCTTTCAAGCAGGCTCATTGCACCTTTGAGTCTTTCTGGGAGAAAATTTTTCTATAATAAGTAAAAGGTTAGTTGGGATTCTAAAAAGCCTCAGATATGGTTAGATCTGAATTGAAAACTAAATTAAATGTGCCTCTCCCTACAATAAGCAAAAAGTAAAACTATTTTGAAACTCAATGATGTAGCATATAGCACATAGTGAGGATTTTATTAATGTATATTCATTACCCTTCAAACTTATAAACTTTAACAAGCTTTTTTTTTTAATTTGGGGAAATTTTCTCTTTTTAATTTGCTTGGCATTAGTATTGTTTCACATAAAGTCTTGCACTAAATCCAGCACTTCTCAACAATTTAAGAAAAGTTATTATTTATGTTATGGTTTGTGTCTAGCTGTCCCCCGAAAGCCTCAAGCTGTCATGGGGCAGGGACTTCTACAGTTTGAGACTAACTCATGATCCACTGGGATCATGTGTGTTAGTACTTCTGGGATTATGGATTTTAACGCTGCTGGAATTATGGGTTTTAGTACTTCTGGGATTATGGGTGTAGCCTGCAGTAGATTCTCTCTGTTGCTCTGTTTCCCTGGTTGGTCGGTTGCCTCTGTTGCAATGGTTCCACCAACAAGAACTGCTGCTCTATGCCCTGCACCAGTCTGCCTTGGAGCCAGTCAAGTATGGACTGAAACCTCCAGTTACTGTGAACTGACTAAACCTCTCCTTCCTTCATTTTGGGAGTCAGGTATTTGTCCCAGCAGTGAAAGAATAGTAACTGAGACAACTTATAAATTTATCAAATTATAATATTTATCTGGGATGGTCATCCTTTTGTATAAAATAATTTTTGAAATGGAAGGTTCATAACTAAAGACAATGATATAGATATGGTTTGACCATAAATACCAACAGTAAAATTATCAAGTTTCAGGTATTTTAATCAATAAAAACATCAAATTTGTTCTTATTTTTACCTCATAGCATTGCAAACTCATATTGTGTATCAATTGAATTCATTAAGCTGTATTATGGTTTTATGCCCTCCACAACCCCCTCCAGTTTTATTTTTTCTTTTAAGCCACATTTCTTTCTAATCATGTATGTACAATTAAGTCTTTGGACATATCTCTTGAGTAACCTAATAATTATTTTGATTAAATCTGTCTTGTTAAATTTGGCCCGTCATTTGAGCCTGTCAAGGTCTTGGGATATGATTCTATCAAAACGCCTTCCAAGTTCATATAGCTCACACGTTTTCTGAACTTGCCCTGAATATTTTAATGCATGTTTTTAATGGGATAGAAGAAAATGAGGCTCTGTGATTTCAGACCATTCAGACCACCTATGAGAATGGTGAGTGAAGCAGTCATCAATTTACCAGTTCCACATCAATTGAAATTAGAAATGCCGAGATTTAAAGATACATTTTACATTAATTTCACAATGAAATTTCAGGAAATGGTGAAGTATTTTGGTGAAAATGGTGAAGTTTTGAAAGTCTCATCTATTTCCATAGATGAAAAGCAAAACCATAGTAAAACTAAGTTTAAGTAGTAGGTCAATTTTAGTTCCATCATGGTGGTATTTAATAGAGTCTACAAAACAGAGCCAGTGAAATTCCTAAATTCACACACAGTGGAAAATCTAATATGTGGCATCTTTAATCTTGCTATAGTGTGGGTCTAGATGTACCCAAAAGCAGTCACAGATAAGGCTTCGAGAGGTGGCTGAATCTCGACTGTGCGGTGCTGGCCTTAATGACATTTCATTACTAACTCAGTCCACTGATTGGCTCAACATCATTCTAATTCCTGCAGCATGGATACAGCATAACAAAGAGACTATTCTGCCCTCGCTTACTTTTGCTGTCTTTGCGTGCAGGGCATGGTTGCTCTCCTCTGTGACATGTGCCACTGTACCTCAGAGCCTGCCAGCAGAGGGCTGATAACTCCATGAGTTGCAAGCCAAATAAGTATTTCCCTTTTTTACTTTGGCTGTTGGGTCTTTTGTCTCATTCATGAGAAAAATGACTACTACACTTGATGATACAAAGAAATAAACACAATAATTTAGATTTCTTTTTCTTTTAAACTGTTCAATACTTTCATGTTCCTGTATTCTGCTATTTCTGTTTTATACACACACACACACACACACACACACACACACACACACACACGCACACACACACACAGTGCCAGCATTGCTAAATACCTTGGTGAAAAGGGACCAGTAAGAAGTCAGTTCTGATTTTTATTGAAAAAAGTTGGGAGAAACACTCAGTATCTGAGGGCTGGCAAGATTTCCATAGCTTTTTTTGCCCTGAAGCCATTCCTTAAAATGAAGATGTGAGATCTGGTTTTGCTCCCTCTTTTATCTAAAACAGACATAGGTATTGGTGCTAAAGCACAGGAGTGGTAAAGCGCATGCTCTCCACAGGAAAGGGAGCCTGGAACCATGCATTGTCTACCCTAAAGCCAGGGATATGGAGAGGGAGAGTGAGCTCTCAGAAACCCACATTGCAACCGGACAGCTGTTTAGCAGGTTGAAGTATTCACACAAAGACAGTGAGCTGTAAAACACGGTTGATGGACTTGTTAGAGGCTCTATGTTTATGTTAAATGGAACACATTTCCTAATTTTTAAGTCTAACAATAATGCAAAAGGCAAGAGATTCTGATGCCTTATTTAGTAACATTTTGGCAGAGGGCATGGTTCTAGGATCTTTTTCTCCTAACACCAGAGCTGGCCAAAACAACTGAAGAACAGGTTAAACACAACTCCTATGCAAATTTTATAGCCAGATTCAAATTGCACGACCACATAGACGGGAAGCCAGAAGTGAAGAAGCAGAGTCAGTAGCTGTTGTCTTTTACACTCTTAGATCTGGGCCATGGGGCTTTGTTCTGCCAGGCATCACAGCTATGTCAGGCCATGTCCTATGGTCCAGCCTCTGGACTGAATCTTTGTAATTAACATGTTACACCCTGTTTTCCAGCCTCCGTGCTGAGCCCTAATATCCTGCTTCAGTATTATTTTAAATCTTTCATATTCACTAATTTTCCTTATATAAACCCAAGCTGACCTTTGCTTTGATTTGATTTGCTTTCCTTTCTTTCTTTCTTTCTTTCTTTCTTTCTTTCTTTCTTTCTTTCTTTCTTTCTTTCTTTCTTTCTTTCTTTCTTTCTTTCTTTCTTTCTCTCTCTTTCTCTTTCTATCATCCTTCCTCTATCATCCTTCCTGTCTTTCTATCTTCCCTCCTCTCTCTGTCTCTCTCTCTCTCTTTCTTTCTGCCAAGGATCAAACTCAGGACCTTGCACTTGACAGTCAGGCACTTGTGCCCCTGAGCTATCTCCTCAGCCCCAGAAAATTTTCTTACCAAAATTATTCCCATGTATATTGCAATGTATTTCTTAGTAATGTTGTAGTTTATATCTAGATATCTGCCCAGAGCATCATATCCCACAGGTGGGACTTTTGAGAGGAGATGCCTATATGATGCTCACAGGTCGATGAGTGTCACTGAGGAGCTTACAGGTAGATGTGATGTGAGAATAGGAAGCAAAGACTCCTTGAAGGACATGGGTCACTGGGGGCCTTGACTGCCAAGGTCTATCTTCCGTCCTCCTCCTCTCACACTCCCTCCCTGCTTCCACCTGCCAAGTCATGAAGTGCTTCTCGCCAGCAAGACCCTCCAAAATGTTGCCTGACGTGGAAGCCCGCTGGCTACAGACTGAAGCCTCTATAAACTGTGATCTCAAATAAACTCTTCCTTGCATTTGTGAAAGTTAAGTACTGGGTCTTAATAAAGACAAAGTTACTAAAACAGCATCTATACCTTCCCCTATTGTAATTAATAGTACAATGAGCATTTTCTGAGTGCTCTTTGACATAATTTATTAAGCCACTGAAAGTTGAACACATTTATAAAATGCCAGACACTCTCCTCTATTTTCTTTTATTCATAATGTTTTCCTTTGAACATTTCAATCTAAAGAGGACTTTACTCCATAATACAATAGCAGAAAACATAGTATGATCCATTTCTAACATGTCTCTTTCTCTTCCCTCTTTCTCAAATGAAACACACTCCTTTCTTCATTCTCTTGAAAATCTAGGTTATTTCTTACCATTTGCATTCCAGTGACTATCTTACGAAATTACTGCTGTTCATTTGCTTTTATCCTTAAATGTTGGTACATTGAAATTTTAAGGGAGATGCACTTTCTGTTGCATTGGGTGTGATCCAGATGTCCTGACTACTGTGTTATCTCACAGAGTTTGTATCATATAGTTGCATTTTTGTTTTCAGTATTTTAAAAAAATCTAAGGTTGCTCTATGGCTCAGTTTCATCCTGAGGCTTATTAATTGCATTTTGTTTTGACACAACTGTGGTGGGACTGACTTCATAATTTTGCTGCTTTAGCCTTTCAAGGAGATGGGATTGTAGGCAGGCAAAACCATGTATACCTCTTATTGACAATTTTTAATGCTTATGATCTAATATAGAGTGATTTTGACAATAAAAATTACAGACAGTCTTGCATAAACAACAGCGCAAAAGAAGTTCACTCTTAGTGATACAGGAGAAATGAAACTCCCAACCCAAAAGATACCTGGGACGAGTTTGTGTTCTCTAAAATCGAAGAATGAATTTTAGGAACAAATGGAGGTTAAGAGCAGAATATTTATTGGGGGAAAGAAAGAAAGCTTCTGTATAAGAGAGGGACAGAGGTGGGACCAGAGCAGGTTGCTCTGGGAAGCTGTCCCTTCCAGGAACTTTTATATAGTAAAACCATGTGGTGAGGCAGATCTGAGGTGGAGAACATGGGAAGTCACTTAGGTAGGCGTGAGACGGGACAAAACTATGGTCAACCAATGAGATTGCAAGCACCATTCCTCAGGTAAAATTGATTAAATTCAGTACCAAATGAGAAAGTGAGTCATATAATATGCAGGCATGAATATGGGACAGAGTCTCTTTCTCTTGCGGATTGAGCTAGTGCTTCATCTCGGGCTCTTTCAAGGTGATTGATAACTATTTAGAATATCAATCCCTGGTGCCCATGCTTAGGGAAATATGTGGCTGTGTCGGTTTACTCTTTTGTCTTGAGGTCTGGCCCAAAGCTGGAGTGTCTGTCTCTTCCAAAGTTGCAAAGTCATCACATCTTCACTATTGTTTTCTTAAGGACCTGACCCCATCTGATGGCCTAGATTATTTCTAATTTAGTTCTCCACAACATTAGCATAATTTATGAGTCCAGATCTACTCAAATGTTCAAGGTGAAGAATATCTTTCCAGGCTGGGATTATTGGTGCACAGAAGTTGCTTTCCTACACTGTTGCTTTAAAATGGAATTAAAGGGCTGGCGAGATGGTTCAGTGGCCTAAAGTGCCTGCTTAGGGAAGCTTAAGCAACCACAGTGACCATGGTTTAATCCTTGGCACCACATGCAGTGTCAGCCCCAACCCCAGGGCAGGCTGAGCTAGAGATAATATAAAAATAAATAAATAAATTGGAATTAAACAAGCAAGATCTCCACACATTGAATTTGGACAACAAAAATAAATTGGTTGTTAGATGGTCTGTCCTAGCTGAAGGTAAACCAAATTAAACTTCTCTGATTTTTGAAGAGAGGAAACTGTTCACTTTGCGTGCCTCAGACTCAGGATTTCTTTCATCTATATTAATACAGTTTTTTTGGCACAACCCACATGTTCATGAGTCTTGGTGGACTGCCAGAGTCTTCATTTCTTGTTCATGATCAGTTTCTTTTTTAAAGTTATCTTTTCTACTTCATGCATATGAATATTAAATAATTATTAAAGTTTGTCATTTTGATGGGCTGGGGAGTTCATTTATGTTTATTTTTCTGTGTTACTAGTGATATTTCTGACTGTTTTGTTAAAACATCTGATGTATTATTCAGCTTCATTTAGTTTCTACTTGCTTTTATATTTCATGTTTATACCATAATTGACATATGATAGTTCTGCTCAATGGGGAATGATATCATAATTTCCTACTCATATATACTGTATATTGATTAATCAAGGTAATCTTTGTTTTCATGCCATCAAATTGGATATTTGTTATAATTTAGGAATATTTGAATTCTGTAGTTTGAAGCAAATAATTCATTGATCATAGTTACCTTTCTGTAGAACATCAACGGTACCCTGAATCTACTCTACTTTTATTCATACTGTCCATACCTTCCCTAGCCTGAACTGACATCTATTCAGTCCTCTACCACTATATGAAAAATGTTTTTTATCTTCTTCCAGGGAACAAAAAAGCTACTTCTATTTTTTTGTGCTTTAGTTTATTTACCATATTGTCCTCCATTTACCTAGACATTGCTACAAAAGACAGGACTTCAACATGTCCTGTAGCTAACTAATAGCCTATTGTTCATATAAACCATGTTTTCTTTATCCATTCATTGCTTGATGTATATCTTAGCTCTTATTTCGTTATTATCCTTTTAGGGGAATACATAATACCTACCAATTCTCATTACACAATAGGCAATTGGAGAGGAACAGAGTCCTTTTTCTCTCCTAATATCTGATAGCCCTTGCCATGGGTCTGACAGACACTAAATATGCAGTAGACATTTTCAAAAGAGTAAACCAAATGAAGAAAAGAGGATTCATTATTCTTTCAATAGTAGTTAATTCAAAGAAAAATATAGTTAGATATTATTTCAAATAGTTTCAGAGAAAGATATTTATAGCACACAAACATTTGTTCTTTTTCTTTTCTCATAGAGTTCATGTATTTTTTATTGTTGCTAGTTATCTGTTTTTTGTATGTTTATGCACTGTTTGATTCTTTAGTGTGAATTGATACTTTAAAATTGTATAATCGTATCACTTAAACCCTTTTCTATTACCTACACCCTGGTACACTGTGTAATCTTGTTATAAGATTAAAGTACAGTAATACTATGCCAGACAAGTAAAGTTACTAGCCATGTGAATGTCAATTTAGAAACTTTTTCTAGCCATGATCTTTTTCCCTTGGCACTTGTCACTCAAAATCAAAGTTATAAAAGCTCAGTTAGATACGTGGTTTGATTGATTTGCCACTTCTTGTGTGGATCTCAGGTGATTAACGTCTCTAAGTGTGGGCCAGAGTTAATTTAGTTAGAAATAGTGCTATTTAAAGTGTTTGAAAAGATTATTCATTTTTTTCTAAGACAGATTTGTGTAGCGAAGGCAATTTTTATGATACATAGGGACACCAAGAGAAAAACAAGTATGTCTTTTCTGGATCTCTGTATGTATGCATGTGCATGTGGAGAACTAAATCAGAATAATAAATTATCTGTATACAAAGTTATTCTGTGGCTTAAATAAGATGATTCCTGTAATTTCATTAGCTATTTCTTTTCAATATGTAAGAAATGGTTAAGTATTAATACTGATATGATAATTTTTATATTTTTACAGAGATTAATGAAAGTAGAAGGAAGGAGGGAAGGAAAAAAAGAATAAAGAAAGACAGGCAGACAGACAGAGAGACAGGCAGACAGACAGCAAGAAAGAAAGAAAGAAAGAAAGAAAGAAAGAAAGAAAGAAAGAAAGAAAGAAAGAAAGAAAGAAAGAAATTTCATGAAGCGAAATGATAGGAATTCAACAATGGTTGTTAACTTACATGCTATCTTCCAATTAGTGGTACAGATTACCAGACCTAAGCTAGCAAGTTATTAAAAAATATATAAAAAATTTAAAAATAGGGAAAAGAAATTTAAGCATTAACTGCTCCTTTTAATAAACCAGCAGGATCAACAGTACAATTACCCAAGCTATCATATGTAGTCTTTCAGGTCCTTATATTTTCTTTTGTCATTGATGTAATTACTGAATCTTTTCTTATTTATTTTTTTTTAAATTATAAGCCCTTTATTTTTATAAATATTTAATATTATTAATATTACGATAATAGCCTTTGATGACTCAGACATTATAATTAATAATCCCTTATTGCTGATATAGCTCATTGTACTAACGCTGAATTCAAGATTTATTAAATCTACATGAAGAAAAATGGAAAAGAATTTGTTCGAATGGCACACTTTTAACATAATTTTGTAAAATAATGGACATTCAAGTTATAACCAGTCTAACATATGAATAACCTGTGTCAAAATTTGAATGTTAGTTTCAAATTTCAACCAACGTCTTGAGTAATGACCTGAGAGTCAGCCGTGTGACACGAGAAAAGTGAATGTAAGCTACATAGGAGTTAGTATGAACCCAGATATGACTTCTTGTGGATGCATTTACAATTAGTGCTATTACATAATTGCTATTATTGCTGCTATCAAAATAGCCCCAGAAAGATAGGAAAGAAGCTAAGCATGGAAGGGTGTCTTGGTTGCTCTCCTCCTGTTGCCAGGACGAATACCTGGAGCTCAATACGAAGGAAAGGAAGACTTATTTAGCTCACAGCTATAGGATGCTTCAGTCCATGCTCAGCTGGATCAAAGGCAGAGTGGCACAGGGCAGAGAGCAACCTTTCGTGGCAGTGGCAAAGAGCAGAGAGAAAAGTGAGTGGCCTGCTCTTGTGGCTAGCTAGCTTTCTCCTCTTTACATTGTAATGAAAATTAACTGCCCCAGGGCAGGTTCAGAGTCCATGGCCACAATAATCAATCATAAAATCCAGAAGCCACTCCATGACTGCATTAAGCTTTGGGGGGACACCTAGATACAACCATAACAAAGGGAAAGCAAAGAAAGCAGTCAAATTGAAATCAATAAGCACATTGTGGTGAAATATGAATGACGTTTCTGTGACCAATTCACTAATGAGTGTGGCACATCAAAATCCACCATCTCAGTGATCTTGTAGAAAACATGTGTTACTCAGATCAGTAAGCCACAATCAACAGTGTGACTACCATTAGAGCGGATGAATAAAAGGCTGATGGCAGATTACAGCCTAAGTCTACAATTTGTAAGTAGAAAAAAAAATAATAGGGCTATAAGCAGAGATCACATGAAAATAATCCATCAATGAATGCTAATTGTGACACATTTCATATCAGTAAGGGATAAGACAAGGGATAACCATTTTTATAAATGCACTGACATTAGACGGCTTTAAGTAGGCCATGTACACTACATGTTCTCTCAATAAATATCTCTCAGCACACTTCACACATGCAGGGAGGTTCAAAGCAAAAGTTGTTTAAATATGTTGGAGAATATTTGCTCCAAATTTTAAAGTTCATTGATAAGCATTTTTCATTTTCTTTTACTTCCCACCCTCATTTCTGTTCTCTCTCTCTCTCTCTCTCTCTCTGTCTCTCTCTCTCTCTCTGTCTCTCTCTCTCTCTCTCTACCTCCCACCCTCCCTCTCAATCTCTGTCACATTTTTTAGAGCTATGCTAGGAGTTAAGCCTCAGTCATGGTAGACATTAGACAATTGCTTAATAATTGAGCATCATCCCAAGTGAAATTTTATATTTTCTTTTATAAAATTATAAATGTTAAAAATTACCTTTTTTTTTAAGATGAAGGCTTACCATTTTCATGAGCTAGGAAAATCATATTAAACAAGGTTTCTATGCATTTGTTTACATTTATTTGAAATTGTCTTCTTTGGTAGCCCTGCCCCCAGGGTGTGTTGAGACCATAATCAAGAAAGGCAACTCTTGGGAGGCTGTAAACGGCGGATCACTATGAGACAATCAAGTAGTGAGACACTGAATATCCTATAGAGTCTTTCTCACTCCCTCTCCGCACCAAAAAAAAACCTTGAGGTTGTCATGCTTTCCATTTTGGAAGTTTTAAACTCAGGATCATAGCCGGGCGTGGTGGCTCACGCCTGTAATCCCAGCACTCGGGAGGCTGAGGCAGGAGGATTGGTGCGAGTTCGAGACCAGCCTGGGCTACAAAAGTGAGCTCAAGGCCAGCCTCAACTGCATGGCGAGACCCTGTCTCAAAAAGACAAAAAAATAAATAAATAAAAAAAAATAAACTCAGGATCATATTCCAGTTCTCTTACTGGTATTTTTGCTGTCACAAAACAAACAATACACTGACAGTACAAGTAACAGAAATAGGAAGACTTTTAAATTTATTTTATTTTATTTAGAAGAGTAGAAACAAAAGCAAAAATAAATAACAGAAACAAAGAAACAGGTTAAAATACAGCAATACAGATGTTACAAATTTTCAAAACAAGAATAGGAATATAACAATAGTTGTGATATTATCTATTATTTTCATCAAATGTGTTGCTGAGATTAACAGACAGAGTCATGCCAGACAACAAATAACTGAAAAATAATGCTTGCTTTCAATAAAGCTTAATTTTTTAATCTTTTTTTCTTTTCTTTTTTTTATTTATGAATTTGGTACAGGGTCTCACTACACACCTTGGACTCATAGCGAACCTCCTTTTTTCAGCCTCCCCAGTGCTGGGATTACAGGCATGCATCACCACACCCAGACTGCCCCTGGCTCAGTGCACCCCAGGGGTGGAGGGCCAGCCTAGCATGAAGGACCAGGATTAAACCATTTTCTCTGAGCTTGTCAAAACAGGCACTTAGTCTGCTGTGCTATTTTGCCAGCCCATTTATTACTTTTTTTAAAAAAATATTTTACAGAGAGTATAGTAATTTGATTAAGAAATCAAAAATAGCACACATTTAGAAGAAAAAAAAATGAGTTATTCAACTGTGGGTTTGTATTATACAATGTTGCCCTTGATGTAGATACTTAGATTACAATTATCAGCATGTAGAGTTAGCCAAAGTGAAAACTATAAACATTAACTACTAGTTTAAAAAAACTGATGAAAGTTATTAGTAAAATCATCTCAGACACCTTGTATGTATACTTGTATGACTTTCCCCCTATCTTTTTCTTATCTTTTCTCCTGTCCCTCATTGTCATTGTTTAATGCTTATGTTTAGTTTATTTCTTTTTTATATCTACTACATCTTTCTGATTTTATTTCTTGTTTTGGGACTCTTACACCAGGAGACAATATATTTGATTTGTTTCACTTATGAGTATAGCCTTTAGCTGCAGCCACTCACCTATAAAGGCCTCAACTTTGCCTTCATATCTGAGTAATATCCCACTGCATAAAAATATGACCCCTTTGTTCATCCATTGCTCAGGTGACGGGAATTTTGATTGTTCCCAAGATTTGGTTATGACAAATTGTGCTGCTATAAACATGGGTGCACATATATCACTGTTGTATGATATATTCATTTCTTCAGGAAAAATTACCCAGAAGGGGAGTAACTGGGTTGAATGTGATCTCTAATCCTAATTTTTCAAGGAATTGTAATATTGAATTTCCATGCTGCTTGGAACAAGATAGTATCTCAATGTTATTTTAATTTTCATTTCTTCAATGACCAGTGCTGTGGAACATTTTTTCACATTTATTTGCCATTTCTGTTCCTTCCTTTGACAAGTGTATATTCATCTCATATATCCATTTTTCAATAGGGTATTCATATATTATGTACCTGATTTCTTTCAGTTATTTATATATTCCAAATAGAAGTTCTTTGTCTCAGTGCATGTCGGTTAAGATATTTTTACTTTTTATGTGTTGTCTTTTCACTCTGTTGGTGATTTCTTTTTACATGTAAAAATTTCTCAGTAAAATGAGATCCCAGTTGTAGATTCTTTATTTCTCATGCAATTTGGCTTTAGTTTGTGAAGTCTCTTACTATCCAATGTCTTAAAGATTTCTAGCTACTTTGTCTTCTAGTAGATTCACTATTACTGTTTTAGTATTTATATATTTAATACATTTTCATTCTAAGTTAATGTATAGCAATAGACACAGGTCTAGTTTTAGTTTTTGGCGTGTGACAAGCTAGTTCTTCATTTGTTAAAGAAGCTACCTTTTGTCCAGTGGAAATGTTTGGTCCTTTTGTCAAAAAGAAGGTGGCTTAATGTGTATGTAGTTGTATCTGCACCTTCTATTATGTTAAATTGATTCTCAGTTGTCTCTCTCTCTCTCTCTCTCTGTCTCTCGGTCTCTCTCTCTCTCTCCCAGTACCATGGTAACTTTATCACAGTAGTTTTGTAGTAAAATTTCAAGTCAGAGATTATAATATTTCTTGCCTTGCTTATGATGCTCAGATTTTTTTTTTCTATTTTTGTATCTTTTCTGGTTTCAAATAAATTTAAGAAATGTTTTCACTAGATCTGTGAGGATCATTGATGGTACTTTGATAGGGATTGCATTAAATCCGTATAACAGTTTTGGGGAAATGGCCACTTTCACATGTTGATGCTTCCTATCCAGGATCAAGCAATATCTTTACATTTTCTCAAATCTTCTTTAATCACTTTAAAGTATAGATCTTTTAACTTCCTTTGTTAGATTAATTCCTAAGTATTTCATTTTCCATGGTGCTATTATAAAGGATATTGTTCTTCTAATTTCTCTTCTAATATGTTTGTTATCTGTGTAGGGAATACTATTGACATTTGTGTTTTGACTTTGTATCTTGCTATGCTACTGAATTTGTGCATTAATTCTAATAGTTTCCTAGTGGAGTGTTTTGCATCTTCCAAGTATTGTGTCATCTGCAAATAATGATTTTTTAACTTCTTCTTTACCCATTCATATTCCTTTTATTTCTCTCTCTTGTCTAATGGCTCTAGTTAATGAGTCCACAACTATATTGAGTAGAAGTGGTGACAGAGGACATCCTTGTCTTGTACCTGATTTAAGAGTGAAAACTTTTAGTCTATCGCCATTTAGACTGATGTTGGCTGTTTGTTTATCACAGTTGGCTTTTATCAGATTGAGGGAGAGGTCATGTATTCCAATTTCTGTGGGGTTTCAATCATGAATGAATTCTGAATTTTGTTAAAAGCCTTTTCTGCTTCAAATGAAATTATCATATGGTTTTGAATTATTGATATAGCATATTACATTTATAGATTTGCATTGTTGAATCATCCTCACATCTTTGGGATGAACCTTACATGATTATGGTGTGCAATATTTATAATGATTTCTTGTATTCTATTTGCTTACATTTTCATTGAATATTTTTTGTGTATGTTCCTGACACAGATTGGCCTGTAATTCTCTTTTTTTGTTAGTCTTTCTCCAGTTTTGGTATCAGTATAATACTTTCCTTGAGAAGGGATTTGGGGAGTATTGCTTCCTCTTCACTTTCATTGAAGAGTTTCAGAGGTATTACAATTAAATATTGTCTAAATGTCTTGGAGAATTCAGGAGGAGCTGAATCCAGCAGAAGCTGGGCATTGTTTGTTGTTGTTGGTAGTAAGTTATTATTATTATTATTATTATTATTATTATTATTATTATTATTATTATTATATTTTCAATTTCATTGGTTGATATTGTATTATTCAGGATTTTTATATCTTCTTGATTCAGTTTCCACAATTTTTATCTATCCAGGAACATGTCCATTTCATCTGTGTATTGGTTTTTTGAGACTAATGATTTTAAAATCAAGTGTTGATGATCTTCTAAATTTCTATAGGATCTGTAGTAAATTCACCCTTTTCATTCTTCATTGCTTGGGTTTGAGGTTTTCTTTCCTCTTTTAGTTGAGGTTAACTAGGGGTTGATCAATTTTATTTAACATTTCATAGAACTAGAATTGAATTCATTAAGTTTTTGTTTATTTTTAATTTTCTCAGTTTTGTATTAATTTGTTGTTTATGTATTTAGTACAGGGTCTATAGGGTCTGTAGGGTCTCACTACACAGCTAGGACTTGTAGTGATTCTTACTATTTCACAGCCTCCCAAGCTCTGGGATTACAGGTGCATGCCACCACACACATTCTCAATCTTTGGCTCAGTGCACCCTGGGGATGGGGCCCAACATGGCAGGCCAGGGATTGAATCCCCAGCCTCTGCGTCTGCCTAAGCAAGCACTTTCATCTGCTGTGCTGTCTGACCAGCCCTCAAGTAAATTAATTTCTGTTCTGATCTCTAAAACTGCCTCTTGTTTATGGGTTTTATCTTGAGGTTGTCATACCTTATAGCCTTGGAAGTGTTAAACTCAAGATGATTTTCAAATTCTCTTATTCATCTTTTTCTGCCACTGTAGCAAAGCAAACAAAACATTGACACTCTAAACAACAGAAATAGATTTTTAAAAATTGTGACAGGGCCAAACAAATAGCTCAATGGATTAAAGCACCTACAAGCAGGCTCAGGAATGAGGGTTTTATCCCCAGGCCTGCCATGCCAGCTCATCCTCAGGGAACTCTGATCCAGCAATTGAGACTGGGTGTAGTGGTACACACCTGTAATCCCAGTTCTTGGGAGGCTATAAACAGGTGGATCGCCATGAGTTGGATCTAATAGTGTGACCCTGAACACCCTGTAAACCCTTCTCTAAAAATACAAATAAATGAATGAATAAATAAACAAATAACTAAAATAAAAGTTATGACAGTCTATATTTCAATCAAATATTACAGTCATCTATAGTGAATGTTCTATGGGTATTACCAAATCCTATTATTGTATGATGTTTCAGTACTGATTCAACTGTTTCTTTTTTTTTTTTTTACTTTCCCAGTTATACATATTTTTTCCTTCAGCATCTTTGGTGCCATTGGCCTCATTGTCTCTTTCTGTGAGTTCTTTAAATACCTTCCACAATTCTGGTTTGGTGCTCATATATTTATAGTTTTTTCTTTGTTTCGGAAAGTCTTTATTTCTTCATAAATTTTTTTGGATAACTGCGTCTATGGTGATTTGGGCTGGCAATTTTTTTTAATTTATGGCATGAAAAGCTTCACTTTTACTTCTTTACACTTTCGAGTGTGTGTTTGTAAATCTACTACTTGTTTGATAGGTTTACCTCTATATATTTCTCAATCCTTTTGATGTATACTTATAAATATTCATGCTGGATTCTAAGATATTTGGAGATGCTGTACCCTGGAGAAATTCTATCCAGATCATATAAATTAGGGATTTCTAAATGCATCATTTGCCTGGATATTTACATCGCTACCTAGATTTCAAAAGTCTTCTGCTATGAGGTTTGTCACTAAATGTTTATAGTTTTTGGATTAATCTTCAAACCTTTCAGTAATCCCCATAATTTTTTTTAGCATTTTCTTTGTGTGATCTAGTATCTGTTGGATTCAGATATCATGAACTGTGGTCCTTAGGTATCTTAATATCAAAATTGTCCCTTAATCTTCATTATCTGTCCTCATATTTACTGTGGCTTCTTCTTATATATGAAATTACACCATTTTCATTTTCCATACAAAATTATTTTTCATAACTTATAATTCCTTACTAAAGTGATCATGAATATCATTTGAGACAGAGTAAACTTTATTATCTTCCTAAAAAAGTTAAGGAAATCAACCTATAATCATACATCCATAGCCATGTTTATAGCAGCAAAATTTATGGTTACATGCACAGTCCATAAGGCCACAGATGGAAAAATGAATTAAAAATTCGGAGTATAAACACAATGGGACACTATTATTGAGTGATAAAGAACCATAAATTTGAGTCATTCGTGGAAAGCAAATATTAAATAAAATAAACAAATTTTAAATGTCATAAAGTATCTCATGTATAGCAACTTAAAATATAAAGAAACTAAAAAGCAACATGATAGTTGGCAGGAAACAAAGAAGTATATTTTAGTATTGGCGAGGGGGCTGGAATTGAAATAATCATGGTGCCATGTGTATATGGATCAATTCTCCATAATTAATGTAGTCTTTATTTATAAAATTATAATAATAAAATTTTTGTGGTACATGATATATTAAAGTTGTTGGCTATAGAGAATATCACTGAAGTTTCCAGAGTATTAATAATTTTTAATAATTATAAATATAAGGACTTTGTATAAAATATCTTATAATAGGAAGGACTTAAAGTGGAAATCCTCAAAAATATTGATAACTTAGACCTAAAAATAGCTTACCTTTCCACTCTGTTTTGAATCAATCCTGATAATCACTTTATGATGTAATAATTCTTTTCCTCACAATGAAAAACAGCTTATTAGGCTGTGGTGAGTAAATTTCTTATGTTGGCAATGTGATTGTAATTCATTGATAAATCCCACTATGTTTTGAAAATTAGACACCTTCCTATATATTTTTCTCTATAGGTGTCTGTGTATGTATGGGTTTATTCATTTTTTCACACATAATGATCATGACCATAAATCAGATATCTTGTGCAGCTGAAAGTTACAGTGACACTTGAAATTTGTATTTTTCCAATTGTGCTAAAACTAATGATATGTATTATTTCTTAATATGTTAGGTATTTGGGTTGTCATGAGAATTGTAACAAATTCTATTGTAAAAGTAAACAATGACATATATAACTGGCTAGCCTGCCCTGGGGTTAGGGCTGGCACAGCATGTGGTGCCAGGAATTGAACCATGGAACCTGCTATTGCCTAAGCTTTCCTCAGTAGGCACTTTAGACTGCTGAACCATCTCACTGGCCCACAATGGCCTATATTTTTTAATAAAGCATTTTTTCAAGGATTGTGAGAAAACAGAAAGTGAAAACTTAATTTCATTTTTGTGGAAGATTTTTTTTTAACATGGACTCATTATTTCTGAAATGTAGATAAAATTACAATTGTTCATCATGACAAAATTATAAATTTTGAGGCAATATTTTACCATACTTTAATGTTCTATAATAAATATATAGATCAAAAACATCACAATTCCTCATAAACAGAGATTTTTTATATAACACTTAAGATGAATTTAAATAAAATTTTCCAGCGTATTAAAGTAATTGCTTATGATCCAAGAGAAGTTATCATCATGTCATATGCACAAACTATGAAAGATTAAAGACCAAGTTCTGAGAAAGGGAGGAAAAAGCTGGGAAATAGAAAATGTAAGTTAATGAGAGGAATCAAGCCACACTTTTCTTTTAAGAAATAAGAGTCATGAGCTAAACTATATTCTCTCAAAGTTAATATGTTTCATTTTAATCTCTAGTATGTCAGTATATGATTGCATTTGACATACAAAATTTGAAGTCTGCATCTTGTACTACGAACAACTACCATAAAGACAACAATATGCAATGCATTAATTATTCTAAAAAGTAAATAATAATTAAAATAGAGGGGTAATCAAGTAAAAATGAGTATACCAATCCAGAACAACTAATGTTCTTGCAAGAAAAGGTTACAATGCAGATAGGGCAGAAGCAGCACATTTGTGGATAGAAGAAGACAGGTTTCTTTCAGCTGAGGAGATTGCCTTAGAAGCAATTAAACCTGCTGATATATTGATTCTCTACTTGTAGCCTCAATAACCATAAGACATTTTTTCCCTGTTGCTTAACATGTCTAGTCTGTGGCACTTTTATGGAAAACTAGAAAACTAAGATGCTGAGAAATTAAAGTACAGCAATATTCTGCAAATATTGTCCTGTGTTAAAAAATTCCTCCAAATAACCGAGTTACTTATAGAAAGATTTTAAATAATGATGTCAGTAATACACTAAAAGAAATTATACGCACCTGGGCCCACCATCAGTCACCATGGCTGAGATACAGGGTGCATCTGGACGGCTGTGACATCCAAAGGGGAATGAAGGATCTGTCATTAATAAGTACTAAATAGGAGGCATCTTCTTTTCAATTTGACTTGTTCTCATTGAGTGGAAAAAGTGGTTGAATGATGTACCACGCCGGCCTCTTCAGACTTTCCCATGGTGATGCTGCGTCATTTGAACAACCATGATGCACTATGTACCAAGAATATTCTCCTATCACTTACAGAGGAAGATGTTGTTATTTTGTTCTTCTTTTATGGAAGATTGTCACAGGCTTTAGGAGACTTGCCAAAAGAATTTAGAAGATTTCTCTCAAGAATTTATCAATTGAGAAATTTTCTCTGAATTTTTTTAAATTTTAAATTGGTAGTATTGTCTCAGTTAGTAAGAGCTACACTATGAAAATTCACCAAGGTGAACATAGGCATGAATTTTGGTACAAATACACAAAACAAACTATATATAAATGTACGCATTGCAGTAAATTCAGTCTCTAATTTTGCATTAGATGTGACTGGTAGAAAACATTCATAACACATATAGAGTTTTAACCCCATAGTAATAATTCTTTAACATTTTTAATAGTTATGATTCTATTTCTTTTAGTAGAAAATGTAACATAATTGTGTGTTCTTTAAGTTACATATCTATTTATATCTTTTATTATTGATATTTGTAGTTTTGCTGTCATTAAGTATTATGAAAACAATAGTTGGCACAAAATTCCAGTGACAAGTACATACAACTATATATTTATACCTATAAAATATATATTCATAAGGCTTTTAGTGTTCTCTATCTAGAATGACCTTATTTTAGCTTTCAGTTGAATTGTCCTTTTTGAGGAATAAAGTCCTTAAATTCTGAGCATCCCTTTGTTTTCAAATGATTACATTTACTGGAAGCAGTGTTAATGGAAAGGCAAGAAATAGTTACAGGACTTGCTGAATGATACCTTTGCTAAGGCCCTCCCATAACAATGAGCATGCAACAAAATAAATATTGAAAAACTGCAAAATATTGAGTAATTTTATCAAAGAAATGGAGTTGATAATTTGGCCTAATTTCCTTTGATGGATGTATAATCTCCAACTGCAATTGTCTATATTTTTAATAATCAAACCATAGTGATGTTCTGCCCCTGCATTGAGAACCATGATGCAGTCTTCTCTCTCTCTCTCTCATTTGTTTCCTTCCTCCTCATTTTTAACCTTGTTTTTATATTATGCTTCCTAGTTTGCTCTTCTATCTGTCTAGTTATAGACTTTTCTTGCTCATTTTTATAAGAACTGTTTTGCCTGAATCCAATTTGCACTTCGTGGCTGCCAAGGGAAAATAGACTGAGAAATTAATCTCCCGAAATTTATAGTATGAAAAAGAAATGCTCATACATGGACGCCATCAAGTCAATTTTCTGTAATAAGTATTAGTAAAGGAGAAATGGCAACACCAAATATTACCTTTCTAAATCTTAGATAGTAGAGTAGTATTTCTGATATTTATTTGTGTATATATGGGCAAATATTTTAGTAGGAATTTTAAGCGATATACAACTGTTATGATGATAGTATTTTACTAAAAATATCAATGAAAAAGTTGAGCTAATGCTGAATCTTCACCATGTGCCATATTTTTAGAAGTGTTATATTTTCTCTGTCATAGCCCTAGGAGATACACATTATGTCTATCTTATGTATCAAGCACAGAAGCATAGCAAATAAGTGAAACAGAGTTAATGGAAGGTCCAGTGGGAAATATAGAATATAGTTTACTAAAACTTGATCTTTTTTTTTTTTTTTTTTTGTCTTTTTGAGACAGGGTCTCGCTGTGCAGTTGAGGCTGGCCTTGAGCTCCCTTTTGTAGCCCAGGCTGGTCTCGAACTTGCACCAATCCTCCTGCCTCAGCCTCCCAAGTGCTGGGATTACAGGCGTGAGCCACCACGCCTGGCTTAAAACTTGATCTTATAAGCAGTGCTCTTAACTCACTAATAGTACTCCATGTGTGTTTGTGTAAGTTTGTGTATGTGTGTGTGTGTGTGTGTGTGTGTGTGTGTGTGTGTGTGTGTGTTTGAGAGTCAAAAATAGAGACGGGCAAACAGACAGACAGACAGACAGACAGACAGAGAAAGAGACAAAAGGATGATGGAGCCTGTGTAGATTTTTGCTATGTATTTTGCATACCATAAGGTAAATGTATTTAACATATTTCTTATTAAATTTAAAGCTTTGCATAACTACCTTCAAAACGTAAATTTAAGACATTGTATCACGCTGGACAGAAGCCAATATTCATTTGTAGTATTTCTCCAATCTCATCAACTTAGCATTATACAACCACTAATGCATTTCCTTTGTCTTTATAGTTGCCAGTTCTCTGCCTTTTATAGAAATGAAATTAGGTGACATATAGCCGTTTGTGACTGCCTGCTTCACTTAGTATAATGCCTTCACGGTTTATCCATGTTGTGACACATGTAAGCAATTGGTTCCCTTTTAAACCAAATAATGTCACAGAGTATGGACGTATGTATGGCATTTTATTTACTCATTCATCAGCTGATTAACATTTAGGTTGTTTCACTTTCATGAAATCATGAAAAAAGCTGTTATCACCACTCATGTATAAAGTTCTGTGTTGACATACTTTTATTTCTCTTGGATATACACGTAGAAATAGAAATGCTAGTATAATATCACTTAGTGTTGTGAAGTCAAGAAATTGACAATATGCGCCACTTGTCAACATAATGTAAAAGATAAATTAGTTTATTTTTGGCGAAGCTCTAATTAGCTGAACTATGTTCCTAATTATTTATTTATCTATTTGGTACAGGGTCTCTCTATGCAACCCAGACTTGTAGTCATTCTCCTGTCTCAGCCTCCGCAGTGCTTGGAATACAGGCATGTGCCACTATGCCCAGCTTCTGTGAGTGACTCAGCATTGGGCTGGCACTGTATGCAGTACTGTGGATAAAATGTGGGTCCTCACACTTCCAGGCAGACTCTTAGATCACTGAACTACCTAATCATCCTGTTTTCCAATTTTGATTATGATTTTAAATCTAATAAAATCTTGCCTAATCCAAGCTAATGTTGAAATCTATCTATCTATCTATCTATCTATCTATCTATCTATCTATCATCTATCATCTATCTATCTATTATTTTTATCTCTGAGATCTTATCTTTACATTTCATATTTTATGTTTGAGCATTTGTGTCACTTTTTCTCATTGCTTATAAATTTTGTATGCCAAAATAAAGTAGATGTTCAAATGTATATATGTATATATATATATATATATATATATATATATATATATATATATATCAGTGAGTTCAGATCACTGATTATAAGATCTAGTTCTGGGCCCGGTGGGATGGCTCAGTGGTCTAAAGCGCCTGCTTGGAAAAGCGTGGGCATCTTCAGGGACCGTGGTTCGATCCCCGGCACCACATGCTGTGCCAGCCCTGCCTTCGGGGCGGGCTGAGCCAGCCATAAAAAAAATGAGTAAATAAACAAATAAAGGTTCTGAAACAAGAAAAATAAATAAAAACATTTAAAAAAAATAAGATCTAGTTCTAAAGTTTTAGTAAACCCACAGACGCTGGGCATAGTCGCACTGGGAAGGCTGAGATGGAAGGATCACTACAAGTCTGGGTTGCATAGAGAGACCTTGTACCAAATAGATACATTAATAATTAGGAAAATAATTCAACTAATTCGAGCTTCAACAAAAATAAACTAGTTCATCTTTTAAATTACATAATCCAGACTGTGAAAAGGGGCTTTTAGAGTTGGAGAAATATTCCCAAATCGTGTGATAAAACTGTTTTTATGATATGGAATTATCTTAGCACATTGGTGAAAAAAATCAATTGGTGCTAAATACAAGAATTATTTCGAGCCTTTTAACTAAACTTTATTGATTTCTAGGTTTATATTTATGCCAGTTCTGTTATGACTTTATTATGATCTTTGTAGCCATTATTTTTTAAGTTTAAATTTTAGTTGACTAGGGGCCGGGGAGATAGCTCTGTGGCACAAGTGCCTGCCTGGCAAGTGCAAGATCGTGAGTTTGAACCCCGGTCCCTCAAAAAATAATAATAATAAATAAACAAATAAATAAATAAATGCATACATACATTTTAGTTGACAAAAATTTAATATATACAAAAAGTGTAATATAACATAATATGGTGTATGAAAATATCATGTAGGATGCAAATCAGGCTACTTAGCACATATACTCACATACCTTTAATTGATAGGAGCATCTACATCTAATATTAGCTACTATGCTAGTACATTAGTATTGCTAGCATTTTAGCAGTTTTCAATCATGCAACATGTAGTTATCAGCTTCAGTCAGCATCTTATACAACAAAGACCTTCAATTCATTCCTTATTCACTGAAATTTTATTGTAGTCATGGTTTTCAAGGAAATATATTTAGTACAGGATGCATAAGAGCCACTGAAGTTGAAATCTATCATAGGTAAGCGCAGGACGAGGCCATCATGCCTAAAGCAGTCAAGCTACCTCAGTCTTGAAAAAACATCCTGCCTGGTCAATGTCCATTATTAGTCTTAAGACAACTTTATGTTACATAATATTAACTTTGCAAAGGTATAAATGAACATGTCTCCTCTCGCTCTTGGGATTGGATGATTTTCCAGTCATACAACTTTCCACCACCCGACCTAACTGATGTCTTCTTGTCTATCTTTTGCTCATTCTTGCCACCCTCTCTCCCTGGGGTACCAAAGACACCAATGAGTCCCTGCATTAGTTTGTGGCACTATTTTATAATATTTAACCAAAAGGTCAAATTCAGAAGAAATCAAGAATCTATCTACAATGTGGAGACCCAAAGAATCTAGCCTTGGCAATGCCCTAAATGAATCCAGGTAGAGACTTAGAGCCTACAGCAATGTCTCATGCAAGTCCTTGTCAAAGACTTGCACCAGGAAGGCTTAAAAAGGTAGAAAGTAGAAGCTAGAAAGTCTGTACTGGCAGAGTGTAGGATCTGTGCTAGCCAGCTGAAGGATCAGCACCAGAGCCAGGAAGTGACATTCGAAGCAATGAAGGCTGGGCTCTCCCAGTGAGAAGAGTGACCATTCTAGTGACATTGAGGACCTGAGTTCAACTGACGACAAGAACAGCTGAATTCATGTCTGGAAAATCAGCCCCAGTGAGCTTCCCCTGGGAAATAGCAACATACACCTTCTCTTTCTGTTTTCTTTTCATACTTCTGGCAGCAATCCTCAGGTGGGCTGTCCAAGCCAAAGACCACACTGACTCATCTCAGTTGAGCATTGCCATCTAGGAGAACAATTGGTTAATTGACCATAGAGGTTAAATAAATAGGTGTTCTATTGTGTGTATCATACTGTTGAAGTCTATCTTTTGTGGAACAATTAGGTTGATTCTATATGTTATCTATGTATTAAAAGTGATAATACAATGAAAAGATGAATACAGCCATCTCTGTTACATACTGATTTCATTTTCTTTGGAAATACACTGAGTAGCGGCATTGCAAGATCATGTTTATGTTCTTTGAGAAATCTTGGTGTTGCTTTTCATAAAGGCTGTATTATTTTAACTTCCTCCAACAGTGTACACATCCTTTATAACACTTGCTACTCTTTTATTTTATTAACAGTTACCTTAACCAGTGTTATGGATTGTGTGCCATTTTATTTTATCTCATCCAATACATCAAGGAATGGGATGGACAGGAATGCCCTGAAAGTGTCACTCTTTCAGCAGCATCAGGTATAGTGAGAGAGAGGTGGCTTTCTCATGTTCTGACTTTCCAGAGAGAACAGTTGGGGGTTATTAGATTTATTAGCCTTGTTGACATTTCCCTGCTGGGATTGAAATCATATAGCCATCAAATTTGACAGCTCACCTATGGTGATCCTTTAAAATCAACTCTCACTGGATATAACATAACATGGTGAAGTTTAATGGACTGGATGTTGTGCATGTCCCCCTGTACGTGAGTGTTCCAGGGCCAGCATGCTCTTCATCGGGTAATTTCAGGTTACTTAAGGCAAACAGATACGTGTTTACATAAAGGTAAAAGCACGATTTTTTGTAGAATTCAACTTTTCTCATATTGTTTATTGGAGACACAAGCACTGCACTGGCTAGAAGGAAAAAATAAGGGTTTTGCAAAGAAAGGATTGGGTTAGATTTTGGCCTAAGATTTTCTTTTCATAACACAAGCCGGTGGTGAACCAAAGAGATATATTTTATGAGTTCTTCATGGCTCTTGACTTCGTGGGTCTATTCCTATACTAATCAATGTGGATATGATAGAAATGATTACTAAAATAAAATGTATCCACTCATACATTGGACTCATGTTAACTGAAATTATATAGAAATTTTGAGTATGTCCATGAAATAGGCTTTAATAATATAGCAATTCTGGAAACTGCAGAAAACGCAACAGTAGTATTTTGACCTAGAATATTTCATACTGATATGAAAGGTTCAAAAATTGAGAAAGTACCTAAACTTTTTTGAGAAAACAAATTGTGATACTTTGAAGACTTGCAAATCTCACCACACTAAATATTTTAAAACAGAGATTTTGTGATAGTCAACACTTTGTAATGTAATACAACTCTCGACTTAACATTTCCCATGAAGAATAATAGCTCATCTGTGAAGCCAGTTAGAGACATTGAAGATAAATCTTAGAAGAGGTTACATTCAGAGTCTGTGTCTCCAGAGGATGAATTCGAAGTTGGAAGGATCTGAGAAGTTTTTCCCATCTTCTAACATAATTTGATTAATTCAAGAAATATTTTCTTTATTTCTCAGCTTCTGCACACTCACACCATCTGCGTACACTCAGTTTGTGATTCTGTGCCACTTATCAAGTAAAATGATGGGAAGACATTCATTAAAATATTTTGAGATAAGCCAGGAAGGGTGGCGTGGGCTTGTAATCCCAGAACTTGGGAGGCTTAGGCAGGAGAATCAGTGTAAGTTCAAATCAAGCCTGGGCTGCAAAAGTGAGCTCAGGGCCAGGCTGATCTGCATTAGTGAAACCCTGTCTCGAAAAGACAAAAAAAAATATATTTTGAGAAATGTCATATATATGACATCTATATAGAAAACATTTAATGACTGCTAATCTTCCACAAATACAGATACTAATGATTTGTATGAAATAATTCCTCTAAACTTCAAAATTTTGGTTTGGGAATCTATGGCTACTCATAGATCCTACAGTTGGAAAACAAAATATCTTAAATCTATTGCTACTGTATTTGGTGATGCCTCACGTTGAAGCATACTTTAATTTTCAGACTGCTTCAGAAATTTTTAATCCTATGAATTCCCATACCATTCATAATTTTGAGCACTTAATTTGGGTGTTAATGTTCATTTACCTTCCAAGTACGATTATTTTAGCTTCTTTACTCACAGAGGGAGTAGTGATAACTTTCAAAAATTTAACAACTCTTGTAGTGAAGACCACAGTTTATTTTTTGCCTTCAACTTGCCCATTCATGGTCGCACCTATAAGCATTATCCTCTCATTTATCTTTGATTTTTCAAATCATGGCACAGTGACTTCTAAGCTGGATGACGTTGTTTCATTGTTGTTTGTGCTGAAGAAAGGAAATGAGAAGTTTTTCACTTTTCTGCATAATGTTTTCATCATGCATATTTAATTCTACTTTCATCAAGTGAGTTTAAGTCATAGCATTATCAACTATCATTGATTAAAAGTTTAATAGCTTCTTTTAACTCACAGAGCTAATAAGTAGTATTATTTTCTGATGTATTAAATTGGTGGGGCACCCCATTAAAACAGAGTAAAATATTTAAACAGCCCTATTATATTTTTCTTAATTCTAGCTCTGGACTGGGATTCTTGTCTTTTCAAGGGACACCAAATTCTTTAGGTTTTCTCAAACACTCAGTTCTCCTTCATATTAAATGGATTAGAAGGAACATGAACTGACAGGTATTAAACAATTATCTTAACCATGTGTTAGGTGAAACTTTGGTTAATATCTATTTCATGGTTTTTTTATAACTTTAAATAGAACTTGGGATCACATGGACGTGTACAATTCGTTCTATTTCAGCCTATTTGTAACTTTTTATCTTCCTTAGTTCTAACCATTTTATGATTCGATATAAATCACTAAGCACATTATAAATCATCATCTGTGACATTAAAACATACAATCTGTTTATTTAGAGTGTAATAGCGAGTCTTTGTGGCACAATAGTTTCTCTATTATCTTTGTAAATGTAAGCTTCAAAATAAAACAATGAATTAACCTCTGAAATGTGGTTTATTTATTCATTCATTCATTTATTCATTATGTATTTGGTACAGGGTCTCACTGTGCAGTTCATACTTGTAGTGATAATCCGGTTTTCAGCCTCTCCCATACTAGGATTACAGGTGTGTGCCACCATGCCCAGAGGCAGTGGCTGCCTGAGCGTCCCTATAGGACAAGGCTGGAGTGGCATGTGGTGCTGGAGATCAAACCTGATCCCTGAACTTGCCTAAGTAGAGTCTTAGTCCTCTGAATTATCTCACAGGCCCTGAAATGTGGTAAATTTAAAAGATAATTCCATAGTATATCTTAGAAGTATCTGTTCTTTTAATATCTTATATAAAATCATCAAGCTTACTTTCCTAACGTAATGTTTCTAGAAGAAATGAAGTATAAAAGAGATATTTTCTTTTGTTATTAGTACTAGGGATCAAACTCAGGCCTTGCATTTGCCAGGCAGACACTTATGTCTCTGTGCTTCTGGGCTGTATATCAAGTAAAATGATGTGAAGCTGTTCATTAAAATATTTTGAGAAATGTCGCATATGTGGACATGTAGGAAATATATAATGACTGATAATCTTGCACAAAAACTGATATTAGTGATCTGTATGGAAGAACCCCTCTAAACTTTAAAAACTTTTGTGTGGTGATCTATGGCCCCAGGCCCAAGAATATTTCCTTAAACTTTCCACTAAGTACTTGTTATCCGAATGAAAGCTTCCATCCTTTTCCTACCCATACCAGCATTTGGCAGTGGTGCTACAGAAGGAAGCACTTGGACAACTCATTTCAGACACCGTACTGCTCACTCTGAGGGAGTATAGTATGTGTTATTTCATGTATTGAATGAGTCTGTCATATACCTCTATACCTATATCTACATTTACATCTACATCTACATCATCTACACCTATATCTATGTATTTGGTACATAGTCTTGGTACACAGATTGGATTCTCAGTGACCGCCCTGTTATCAGCCTCCCCAAATGCTGGGATTACAGGCACGCACCACCACTCCTAGTCTCAGTGGCTGGCTCATTTCACCATAGGGTGGGCCTGGTGGGGTGGGTGGCTCCAGGATCAAGCCAAGGTTACTAAGCCTGCCTAGGCAGGCACCTTAGTTCATTGAGTTATCTCACTGGTCCTCATCATATATTTGAGAACTGTGATCCAAAGCTCTCTTGTAATCTGTACCATTCTTGGACATGTTCTTATGTTACATAGATAGTTCTAACTAGACACAAGTTGACAATTCTCATAATACCACTGTTCAGGACATCTACAGGACTTAAAATACTTTTACACATGAAGTAGTTTATTGATGCTTTCTATCCTTGCTGATTCCTCGTTTCAAAAGTTTGATAAGAGAGCCAGTTCAATTGTTCAGCAGACTAAAGTGCTTGCTGAGGCAGAGTGCAGAGGCCAGGATCTGATCCTGGACTGCCGTGCCATCCCTCCTTGCGGGGTGCACTTAGACAGTGATTGAGACAGGGTATAGTGGCTATACGCCTATAATCCCAGCTCTTAGGGGAATGAAAACAGGAGAATCACCATGAGTCCAACCTCCATAGTGAGACTCTATAGATGCTTTCCTAAATACAGAGAAAATAAATAAATAAATAAATAAATAAATAAATAAATAAATAAATAAATAAATAAATTTGGTAGGTATGAGGATAGCTGAGGTAATTGAGAATAAATTGTCCCGTCCCATAAACCTTTATTGTCTTATAACTTCTGCAAAATGTCTGAAAAAAGTTATAAAAACGCAAAATCATTGAGATGCTATGAAAAATAGAAAGTGGATTCTGATTTTTAAAAATGTATTTAGTACAGGGTCTATAGGGTCTCATCACACAGATCAGGCTTGTAGTGATCCTCCTGCTTTCAGCCTCCTAAATTCTGGGATTACAGGCATGCACTTTACTCCCAGCCTCATATCATAGGATTTTTAAAGTCATATTTAAGTATCTTAATGACTTAGGTATTAATTTATAAGTGGAAGCTTTTTATCAAGAATTCAGAAGACTATTGTTTAGAAGAGTTAGAGA
>PVJA010004266.1:59937-87668 GCA_004027025.1 Myocastor coypus
TTTTTTTTTTTTTTTTTTTTTTTTTTTTTTTTTTTTTTTTTTTTTTTTTTTTTGTATTTTTGAGACGGGGTCTCGCTATGCAGTTGAGGCTGGCCTTGAGCTCACTTTTGTAACCCAGGCTGGTCTCGAACTCGCACCAATCCTCCTGCCTCAGCCTCCCAAGTGCTGGGATTACAGGTGTGCGCCACCATGCCTGGCTTCATTTCTCTTGAACTACACAGGAACTCACAACACTAAGGGAATTTTATTTGCATGTTGTGGAACAGATTGATGTCCTCAAATGAACATAGAGAAATACACACCAGGCTACCTGAATTTTTAAGTCAGAGATTGAAATGAGAGCTTGAAAAGAAGGAAGAATTTTACTCCACTCTAGTTATTTGGCTAAAGTTCACACTTGAGCCAAATGACTAGTAAAGACCTCATTCTATTTAATGTATGCAGATGAAGTCAATAGAAGATGTCAGGAATCAAAAGGCAAAGATACTCCCAGCTGCTGCGTCTGACAGTGAAGTGCGGACGCAATAAAGTATTGTTGAAGGAGTGGTTGAAGATACTATCAGACGTTCCTGAGGGCAGAAGGATAAAGAATTAACATTCAAATGAAGGTGGCAAGGAGAACAAGGATAGGGTTGTGGAAAGAAAGAAAATCTGAATAACCAAGCTATAAAGTACCTGCTTAGGCAGATCTCAGTGGACAGAGTTCGATCACCTGCATATTGTGCCAGTCCTGCCCACAAGTGGTGCTGATTCAGACTGGGTATGGTGGTGAGCAACTCTAATCCCAGCTCTTGGGAGGCTGAAAACAGGAGGATCACTAGGAGTCATATCTATGTAGTGACACCCAGAACACCCTGTAGACCCTGTCATAAATACAGAAATAAAAAAAGATGTGAAACATATGTATATCAATACCCTAAGTGAAAACGATTATCATGTAATGCAAATATACAATAAAATAATTTTTTAAAAGAAAAAATAATAAATATGAAGGCAAATTATCAAACTATGAGAAAGATTTTAGGTCTTTTAAATTAATTTTGTTCCTCATTTTATTTTGAGGAAGAAAGTCTATGACTAAACATTTCTGTAATATATGACAGTGTATGGAAATGAAAACGTCATTTGAATAAATTAGCATATTTCAGCCCTTGGTGTAAAACAACTACATAAATGGAATAACAAAGAATGCAGACTGTCACTGGCTGTGTTCATTGAAATTGCTCCCAATCTACCAACACATCTTTCTCTTTACATTTCTATTGAATTTTAATAGCAAAATGATTGATGTGACTGTACTTTGCAAACTGTTTCACATAGACAGTTTAGTTGTTATGCCTAGGGTTACTATCCTAGCCTTATGTGAATTTTATATCCTAAATGTATATGTGTTATTTATTTTGGCCATAGGCATCCTTGCCTACTCAATTTAGCTTCTAATTGGTCTTTATTTAAATTTTCCTTTCACTTGTTGGTGGGTAGTTATTGCATTGTAATAGAATTTTATCAGTGCTATTCTCAAAGGGAATGTTGCTTAATTCAAAGGTGTTTGTAAATTGGTCTAAAATTATGCTGACTTTGACTTTTTTTTTTTTTTTTTTTTTTTTTTTTTGCATTTAGGAGAAGGGATATGGGGTCTACAGGGTTTCACTACATAGATCGGACATATAGTGATACTCCTGTTTTCACCCTCCCAAACTCAGGGATTACAGGTGTGCACCACCATGGCCAGTCTCAGTCTCTGTTTCAGTGTTCACCTGGGGGACTGGGCCCACATAGAAGGTTTGGGATCAAACTCTGGCTGCTGAGCTCTGCCAAAGCAGGAGCTTTAGTCCACTGAGTTATCAGGCCAGACTGTGACTTTGATTTTTATGAAGCAAGAAGGAGACTCTTTTTAGATAAATGCATATTTTCAGTTATTTAAAATAATATTTTTTCAGAGCAAGCCATTAACAAATAGCTTTGAAAGCTAATTAATTTAAAACAAATTAAACAAAAGACAACTTGCTCCACAAAATATCATTGTATTTCATTAGATATTTAAAATTTTTAAATTCTGTTATTCTACTTCTACATCTTAAAATATGCATATTTTAACAATTTATTAGTTCTAAAAATAATGAATTATTTATATGTTATATTACAAAAATAATGAGCTTTTCTGCCAAGTATATGACTTAATTTTTAACTCAAAATGTTTGATTAATAGTTCATTTGTTAAAGTTTTATTTCATTATTCATCATTGTATCTAAGGTATATACATGTTTGTACATGCATAACACACATATATGCATATATGTGCATATTCGTATTTTAAGTATTTTATTATTCCTGTTTTCATTCTGTTCATTTTTGCCTCTTCTTCATTTACTTATTTTAATATACATTTTCCATACCTAACTGATATTCCAATTCAGTGTAAATTTTATAAATATAATCTTAAAATGCTCAAACACATCCAGTGCTTCATCAATTTGCTTTCCTTTGCTACCCTTATTATATCTTTGAACCTTAGAGTTTTCGCTATAAAAAGGATCACTTGCTTTCTGTACAGACATCCCACTTGGAGTCGCTTTTTGCCCTTTACTCAGCTGGACACAGGGAGAGCATCATGAACATCAACTCATGGAGAATTCTAGATTTCATTATCTTTTGCTTTTCTTTTATCAAAACTAACTTCATTTTTAAAATCACCTTCTTTAAATCCTTCCTATGAACTGGCATTTAGGAAATTTAAAAAGACTTTCTTACAAACATTGTGATTTCTTATTCCCGATTACAATAACATTTCATGTTGCAAACACTTTGTTCTCAGAATTCTGAAGGCATTTCTGCATTTCTAGGATTTAGTATTGTTATTACTCAGTATATGTCAATCTCCCTCTGTTTTAATATTTGTGAACATTCTTGTGTCTGTCAGCTTTTAGAATTTTCTTTTTATACTCAGTGCTTAACTCTTTTTATTTTTTTCCTTTCAATGTGCCTAATTGTTTATAGTCACTGTCAATTTAGTACTTTGCAGATAGTTTCTTGAATTACATTGTTGATATTTTTCTTCCTTTTTTCTGACTTCTATTAGTTATATGTTATCTGGCACTTTTTTCAAAGAATCATTTTCCCGGAGCCGGGCGTGGTGGCTCACGCCTGTAATCCCAGCACTTGGGAGGCTGAGGCAGGAGGATCGGTGAGAGTTCGAGACCAGCCTGGGCTACAAAAGTGAGCTCAAGGCCAGCCTCAACTGCGTAGTGAGACCCTGCTTCAAAAAGACAAAAAAAAAAAAAAAAGAATCATTTTCCCACAAATTGATCATGATTTGTTACTCCATTCTAACTCCATAGCTTGATTTCTTCAAGCTAATTTTTGGTAGATTTAATAAATGTATAATGACAATTTTTTAAATTTTAAATAACCTTTATTTCAGTACTTTGTTCTCATGTTCTGGCTAAATTTAACAATATATGTTTTAATTATTATTTATAATTTATTTGCATTAAAGTGTCATCCTTTGCTATTACTTTATATGTACATTTCTCTTCATGCTTCACCTTTTATCTTTCCTGCTATGAAACAAAACTTTCTTACATGGGCACTGATTTGCAGACATTTGCTCATATTCAAAGATGAGGAATAAAGGAGCTCATCACTTTCTCACTGTCACAGTGAATCTTGCTGACTTTTGAGTCTTTCCTCTGTGGCTACCCAATTGGTTTTTTTACATAATTCAAACTAGAAATGCAGATCTTCTTCAATGTTAAAACAAGGATCCCAAGAAAGCAACAGAAAAGCACGAGTTATGATTTTGCCGTTTCTGAGCCAGTGGTCCTCTCATTCTGCATTAATTTGTGACAAGGAAGAAACAAATGCCTGTAGTAGTTGCCACACTTTCCTGACCCTAATGTTCTGGGAAATGTGGGCTTATGCTTTCTTAGACTTTCAGTTGTCTCCACTACACATTCCTCTGTTTTATTCCTGACCTCTGCAATTTCTGTTGTCTAAGTAATGCTAAGACTAAGCATAAGTATAACTTCAACTAAGTATAGTGACAGCATGTCCTGAGTGCGGATGGTTTCTAACAGAATCAGAAATGGGTGTCACCATGGAATTTACTTTGTCTTCCTACAGGCTTTTAACCTATCCCACAACTTCAGCCTTGGGACTTACAGCTTCACTTATGAAACATTCATCTCTGAGTGTCTGAATATTTGGGTTTGTAATTTCTCTCTTTAGAAGTCCTCCAACAAACTGATGCCACTCTCCATTTTTTCTTAGTCACTAAATATTTATTGATGTTTGTTGCTAATGAGAAAATGAATTATAGCCAAAACTTTAAGCAAAATTAACCGTAAGAACAATAAAACATTGGGAAACATGGGGGGTTAAAACGGACAATGTTCCTTTTTTAGTGGTTTGCTTCTTCAGAATTTCACTCAGCTCAATTTTACTTTTTTTGTGTGTGGCATAAACAGCATCATGTTCTGTTATCTTGAAAGAAATTCATAAGATATAGCATTCTTTTAAAATGTTTACCTTGAACTGCTGGGGAGATAGCTCAGTGGATTAAGTGCTTGCCTGGCAAGCATAAAATCATGAGTTCAATCTCTGGTACCTCAAAAAAAAAAAAAAACAGAAGAGAGAGGAGGGGAGAGGGAGAGGGGCAGAGAGAGAGAGAGAGAGAGAGAGAGAGAGAGAGAGATGTTTACCTTGAAATTTAATGCTCCCATTAGATTTCTGAGTTAGAATTGACAGCTTCTTAAAAATAATTTCAAAATTATCACTTGGGAATTATTCTTCATATGCAGGAGTGAAAGGGGAATGTAGAATATATAAAATTATATGTTCTCATCATATGGGATGAAAGAGTGGTGAACATAATATAAAATGTCATATATGACATTTGTAATTGAGTTTCCTTGTCAAGGAAGAGGCAAATTAATTGGTAAAGATGATAACATTAACTTGTTTCAAAATTCTCTATAAAAGCTAAGATTTATATATCATCTTATATCTAACATGTTCCTTTTTCAATACTATTGTCTCCATGCTTATTTTAAACAAATGTACTATACAACATAAAACCATATGTGCTGTGAGCAATGATACTCTTCCATTCTTCATGTACATTTTAAAATGTATTTTAGTATAGAGTCTGCAGAGTCTCACTATATAGATTGGACTCAAAATGGTCCTCCTGTTTTCAGTCTTTAAGCTCTAGGATTACAGGTATACACCACCATGCCCAGGCTTATTCGCTATATTAGCATGTCCCCGGGACGGGGCCATTATTGCACATGGCGATTGAACCCCAGTGGCTACCTCAGCTTAAGCAGACGATTTAGTGCATTGAGATATCTGGTTGGCCTTCTCTTCATACATTTTGATTCAAATATTAAGGACATATCACATATTAGAATCCACACACTGAAAGATTTCATTCCTAGGCTTGGATTCATTATTCTCTAGCAAAAACACTGGGGATAAATTAAAAACTGAGTCAAGCCATTCATTCTCAAAATTCTATGATTAATAGAAGCACTTGAGAGTTAAGCAGCTGGGCCACCAAGATAGCTCTGCAGACTAAAGTGCCTGCTCACACAGAGCGCAGTGCCCAGCGTTTGATTCTCAGCATACTGTGCCAGCTCTGCCCCGGGGAGCACTGAGTCGGTGGTTGAGACTTGGTGTGGTGGTGCATGCCTGTAATCTCAGTGTTTGGGAGGCTGAAAACAGGAGAATCAGTACAAGTCCAGTCTATACAGTGAGATCCTGTAGAACCTGTACCAAATTTAAAGGGTGGGGGGAAGGAAAGGAAAGGAAGAATTAGCAAACTATCACTAAATCTAGTCCTTACTACAGATCAACTATATTATAACCTTGACAGGGTCCAGGATCTTACAGAGGTCCCTTGGTGATCTTAACCTACAGCAACAGTTGAAAATATTACTTCAATGCCTTATTTTTCGTCTAAACATTGCACTAGTTTAAATAATAAGACCAATACTGTAGGGCTATTTTAAGAAGCAAATGAAGAAAATAGATGTAAAAAATCATAGCACGATGTCTGGAACATTATAAATAATTCATATCGCTCCCTTTCTGCCTGAACTATAAATACAATTAAAGGAGAGATTACATCCTTGCTTACCATTTCCTGCATGGCACACGGAAGGCACTTAAAGGTATTTGTTGGTTCCATGAATCATTGCACTGTCTTTCAGAGGGGGAGACATTCTAGTCTTAAACATTGTTCACGTTTGCTGCCGTTATTAAAAGTATTGATTAATTTCTTCTGTAGAGTTAAGATATATTTTCACTAAAGAATCAGGCCTAGTTATATATCTTTCAGACTGCCACAGCATCTCATTGCATTGTGTATCTCTGGATATGTTACCTACTGTATCACCACTTTCTCTTTCCCTGTCATCCTTCCTGTTATTACTTCCTTTCCTCCCTCTCGTCTTTTTTTCCATCCATACCACTTCTTTAATCTCCCTTGCTCTTTCTCTCTTTTTCGTTTTCTCCCTGTCCACCCTTCCATTGTTCCGTTGCTATTTCTAGCACACAAACTCCCTTATATTTGCTTTACGGCGGAAATTGGTTTTTGTTAATTTTTCCTAGCAACCACTTATAAATGAAAGCAGTTCTCATAGGGCAGCTATTTTGAAATTGTTTTGCAAAATAAGACTGCCATTCTTCTACTTGAATATTTTGTAGCAGAAATTGAATGCCCATCGATTAAAATAGCAAAAATATAGATTATTACTCTGACATTGACATTGTTTGACTTTCATACGCTTGATGCTATTGTTATTCATTAAATACTTTGCATATATGAATTCTGTATCTTGTTTTATTAGCATGTGCCATGTTTTTCAAGTTCAATGCTTGTGGAAATTTTAAGAACAAAACAAAGATAATCAATGACAAAAACAAAATCAAAGGCTATTCTGTTAGAATTGACTGTGATGTGTGCTGCAGGAGAGAGAAATCCTCCATGCCATCCAGTCCTGAGAGTATTTCCCTGTACTCTTTCCACAGCTCTGCTAATACAGCAGACAGTTGCTACTGGAGGTGTGGCTCCAACAAGGAAGAGAGGAGATGACTTTATGAGAAGCAAAGGTCAAGAGAAAGGCAGCTCCATATTGCTGGAAGGTGAGGAGTTTAGAGAGAAATGAGCCTGGAGAAGTAGACGGAACATGATGTTGATAGCTGAGTAATGCTGCATCGCATGAACTTGAGTCCTTGATAGGTAAATGGATACAACTAGAGGCTCTGCTCATAAGTGAAATAAATCAAACCCACGTGTACCAGTGATGTATTGCCTCCCTAGTGTAAGAACCTGAAAGAACAAACAAAATCTCAGAGGTACACTAGATATAAGAAAGGGGAAAGACAATGAATGTAAGGAATAAACAACTGACTTCAGAGAAAAGAGAAAAGATAGGAAAAAATAATTGTGTGTGTATGTACACAGGATAGCTAAGATGATGGTGCTACTAATTTCTATCAGTTTTTTAAAGGCAGAAGTTCATGCATAAAACTTTCAATTAATTGATTAATTAATTAATTAATTAATTTTAACTTAGTTTTTGTGAAACCAGGGATTGAACTCTGGCCCTTGTGCTTACCAGGCAAGCACTTATTCTACTGAGCAATTTCCCCAGTCCCTTCTTTAATTTTTTTTTAAGTATGTATCATTTCTAATGTCTTATCTATTATTTTTATACTCTCTTTAAACGAAATTTAAAAAATAAAAAGGACAATGAAACATTAATTTTTATTGAAAGGAAGAGCTAATATTTAATCATTGGATTAGTTTTGAATGCCGATATCTGGTACACTGAGCAATACATCTGTTGGTAACAAGATGTAATGTATGTAATATAAATATTTTTAATTTATTGTTCTTCTTTTGAAATTCTGCACCATTTTTATTGTGTTATACTGCTTTTTTTTTTGTCTTTTTTCTGGTTATTCGCTTTGTTTTTCACCCCTTTTCAAATTAAAATTAACAGTAAATGGAAATCAAGAGAGCGAGGGTATTTTTGTCTGGCTCACAGACCAACCATTAAATGTTAATTATTGCATTAACATCATTGTCATCATCATCGTCATCATCATTATCATCATCGTCATCGTCATCATCATCATTATCGTCATCATCAACATCATCGTCATCTTAGGTACAGTGTAAGAGATAGTAATGAGTGGAATGTAAAGCACAAAGGCGAACATCATAGTGTTTGAGAGTAAATGATAATTTCATCCTGAAATTTCCTTCTGGTTTCACTTTAAAAAAAAAAAAAAAAAAAAAAACACACATACAAAGATATTCAGTGTGTTTTGTGAGGTTTCAGATTTTTTCCAACTCAAATGTGCCTCCTTCTGTGCAGTGAATTTTAGAATGACACTGGCACAAATATTAAGAGAAATAAATATTCAGACTTTAGTATAACTCCATCAAATCAATATGCAAATGTCAAACATGATTGGAAGAAATTAATTACCTGCCAGTAGGAACTTTAGACCTTGGAACAGGCTCAGTAGTGTAATATTGTAGGAGAAAGAGAACATGAATACATAGATTTCTTAATGTCCATAAATGAGGAGAACTTTTTAACTTACATTACATCATGACTCCATAGGAAATTAACATGATTTATAGAATCCTAGGTTTACTAATTCCCAGCTATCTGACGAAGGCTAACTCTCTAACCTCTCTTTCCCTCTGTTTTTTACATAAACTAGATTAAATTGGAGTGCAAAACTTAAGGTATTGTCACAACTAGAAAATAAATGAATTATTTCTGTGGAAGATGAAGTTATCCTCAATAGATCACTTATCAAAAATAGATGTTTAATCAACAGGAAAGGGCCCTATGTTTTACAATGTAAGAAACAATTTTCAGTCAGGAATATGGGAAGAAAGCATGTTCGTGGAAGGTGACTCACATACCCCTGCTTTCTATATTAAAATATAAAAATGAATATGTTCCCTGGCCCTCAAAGGGAAAGGTCCATGAATAATACAATTATACATGGACAAAATATTTCAAATATTTTTCTGGGCATTGTGATATGTTCTTGGGAAGAAGAATTCTAATTCCACATTGAGTATCCTTAGGCAAAGATGAAAGAATAAAATACCTTAGAGATTGGTGCCCAGCTGGATAGTGCAGAAGTAGATCATTTAGGTCAGAACATGGGGTGAGAGCTGAGAAGGAGCTGCACCTGTGCATAACTGGTGGCTGAATTTAGAACAAATTTTCTTCAGGGCAGAAATTTTTGTGGAAGTGTAAGTTTTTCACTATTCAGCACAGAAAGGATAAGAGAACTTGCTGTTTTATATGATTAGGTTTCTTTTCAGTATTGTGCACTGTGCTAGAAATAACTGACAGCAACTTAAGAAAAGATTAAACTCATGCTTATATCAGGAAGTTGGGGCCATGGAGCAATAGGTAACTTCAGCATGAATGCAAACATTTGCATGTGTCACACACACACACACAAACACATCATTCAAATTTAAGTATTATAAATGTCAGCTCAGGTAAAATACATTTTTTAGAAAGTAAGTTTACATGGGTACAATGGAATCTTTGATCCACAGTAATAATTTTATGCATAGAGTAATATACATGGAGAAATGCTCTGTCATAATTATTGCTCTGTTGAAGACAGAGAGAAACAGGTTAGGAACTTCAGATTGCCCGAGTGCTGGGTGAGACTCCACAGGACTCACAGTGTAGCCATATTCTGTAAGGATATACAAGTTGAGTAAGTGTTTTACACTCAGCCAAGCCAAGACTTTATGGTTTAGACCTAGAGTGTTCCCTGAAATCCTACTGTGTTCAGAGGTAGGGCTTTCAAAAGGAGATTAGATGATGATACTCAACAATGAATTAACCCATCCCACGGCTCATTATCTAAGAGTGTAATTGAAAGATAGAGCCTGGCAGGAGGAGGCGGGTGACAAGGGCCCTGATCCAGTAGTATGTACTTCTGCAGCTGGTTTCTCCATTCTGTCTGTTTCCAGGCTTCCTTAGCTTTTCTTAGATCCTCCCTTGAAAGTAGCCAACCATAGCCCAAATACTGTTATACTGCCCATATAATAAATCTCAGTTCCTTTAAATTGCTGGATTTTGACGTTTTGTTCCTATCATAGGAAAAAAATATAAAAGAAAACACTAAGGATAACTGGTATCAGAAGTTGGGTCATTGCTGTGACAAAAAAGGACCCTATGAATAAAAACATTTGGAACTGTTTTGTGGGTGAAATTTGGATAGGTGAAAACTGTAGGCTACAGAAATCCTAAACTGCTATAAGATTAGCTTTATGCATGACACTAGTCATAGCTCAAAATAATATAATGCTGATAGGAATTCTAACATGAAAGGATGATTTCAGAAGATTTTCTTTTTGGATAAATGGACTGTATTGGGAATCGATTAATGGTCATGCATATTCCATTGTGGCAAACAATGCATTAGCATTTTATCCACATAGTATAAATTTGTGTAAGGCTCAATTAAAATGTGGTAACATAATTGATCTGGCACAGGAAATTTTGAAGTAGAGTGACATTCAGGTAGTAACATGGGTACTGCTGGCTGCTTTAAGCCATTTTATCATAAAAAATTAGGAAATCATGGAGCATGCAAACATTTTGAACTCACGAGGACTTCCAAGGATACTTCAAAGGTGGCTCAGGAACCTAGGAATCTTTCTCTGAGGAGTCAATGAATAAGACAACAAATCTAAACCAAAGGTGCTCAGAGAGCTCAAGAACTTGAAGATACCAGGAACATCACATGTCTCCTAAGGAAAGCTGCCTCCAAGAATGAAGCAATCTCAAGAAAGAAGCCATCGGGGCTACAACCAGCAGGGAAGAAGGGAAAGACTGCTCAAACCCTTTGCAACTCACATCCTAGTACATATTTCCCTGAATGCAGGACATGGAACAACAAAATATAATGTTTGCTCTACTGGTTCCAGGCTTCATTTGCTCTTGTTCTTATCTCCCCTTTCTTACCTCCTGATAAGACTGCTTATCTTGGACTCTTATATGTGGAGGCATTGGTCTTTTTGATTAGCACATAGTCTTATCATTAACTGTTTATCTTGAGTCTCAGACAAGGCTTTATACATGGACTTTTTAGCAACACGGGCAATTTTAAGGCTTTGCTGACTCTCAGAAATAGACTGAATTTATGGTGCACGATGAGATACATGGGGTCTTTAGGGGCCAGCGAGGAATGCTGTGTGTTATAAATTATATCACAAATTCTCATGTATTCAGAAGTGGGGCTTTCATAAGGTTCTTGAAACATGGGGTAGCTACTCTTATCAGTGTTCCATTAAAGAGTTATGAATGTAAAAGTCCTTACAAGGTGAGTGTATTTGAAGGAAGTAAGAAATAAATGAAGAATGATATTGGGCAGTGGGTAACTTGTGACAACCTTTTAAACATTAGAGTGGCCCCCATCCTATATCCCTGTATGGGCAATGAAAAAGTTCTATACTAGTCTATGTTGACTACAAAAAACTAGAGAATAGTTTGTTGGATCAGAATTTTAGGATAAGAGATTTTAAGAGATTCCATGACAGTGGGCTTTCCCCTGTGCATCAGCCATTATTAAAAGGCTTAATTGTGTACATATATCTGGGGCATAGTAAAATTTATTTCGCTTTTTGCCCTCAAGTGTGACGTACAGGAGAGATCATGCTTTCAAACCACAGAAGGCTCTGTGAATAGTAACGGTAATCACGTTTTGAGACATTTATGCATATTTTATTTTGATAGTGAATCCTGAATATTTAAAGGAGTGGTCACAAAACAATAGTGCTTTTTGTTATGGTTTATGTCTAGTTGTCCCCCTAAAGCCTCATGCATTCATTGGGCTGGGACTTCTATAGATTGAGACTTGATTCATGAGTCACTGGGATTATGTGGTTTATTACTTATCTAGAGCTTGAGACTTGATCCATGATCCCTGGGATTATGTGTTTTAATATTAATGGGATTATCAGTCTGAGTATGGCTGGGACTATAGGTGTGGTCTAGGGCAGATATCCTAAGTCAGAGAGCCTGACTGAAATATAAAGAGAGACAGAAAGACAGATTGGTGCTGTTGCTCTGCTGCCGTGAGAGCTGTTGCTCTCTGCTGCACTGTTTGGTTAGCTGCCTCTGCCACCATTTTGTTGTTGTTCCACCGCCATGAACTGGATGCTTTCTGCCCTGTTCCACTCAGCCTTGGGACAACTGAATATGGACTGAAACCTCCAGGAACTGTGAGCTAAATAAATCTTTCCTTCCTTTATTTTGAGTGTCGGATATATGTCCTAGCAACGAGTAAAAAGTAACTAAGACACTTTTCTATTATCAAAAATGGGGCATGATCTGCTTTAAAAGGAAATAGTGATTTTTTAGGATAAAAATAACCTAGACCATTTAAGAAGTGGTAGAATGATTGCTTTTACTGAGATCAATTTTTTAAAGGAAACCTTTATTTAATGTTATTTTCTCACAGTTTAATAGGGTAGGGGCACTGAATATATATGAGAATGTATAATAAATCTTTTTTTTTAAATTTGCATTAATTTTAATGGGAAAGAAGTAACAATGAAACAGTTTGAAAACAAGTTAGTAGGACAGCTACAACAATTAATACATTTCATGTTGCTGTCTTCACAATAGTTGTTCACAGTACAAGATGCCAGTATGATATCTTTTTCGTTACTTCTAATGAGAAATAACAATGAGACAATTTCAAAACAGGTTAGTAGGATAGCCACAATACTTAACAGAATGAATATTGTTGTCTTCATAGTAGTTCTTCAGAGTACAAGATGCAGGCATGATAGCTTTTCTAAATAATATTGGTACAAATATTTCTTCTCATTGAACTAACAGAAAGTAGTTGTATACATAGTCCAAATTTCCATAATAGTAGAGGGTTATCATCAGAACTGGCAGTGTTGGAAGCTGTTGACCTGATCCTTTTACAGCATACTACTCTAGCTTTACTTTTTATGCCCCATGGTTAAACTTTTCTGCTGGATGGTTAAGGGCAAGTTAAGGAAAACCTGTATAACAAAATATTTAACTTGTGTATTTCACAAATTCGGTCAAATCCCCCTTAGAATTTACCTTAAAACCATCTGCTGTGTTTTGAAGAACTGTTGTCATTGTCAGCCGTCTGGTTGAGTCATGGCCCTGGCTTGACCAATTTGCTCTCTGTGAAAGCCTGAGAGAATGTTTTATTTCTAGGTACTCTCTCTAGGAACACTATACATCATCAATCCCTGTCCTCTGTGGTACCATAATCCCTTTGAACAGAAAATTTGGGGCACTACTGAGTTATAGGATGTTACAGTGAAGGTTCTCTTATGTCCTCAGTTCTCATTGACCATGAAGGACTAGGGTTATAATACTATCTATCCTTATAGCCCTTCTTCTACATTAGTTTTTGGTTTGCAAACTTAAATATTAACCCTCCAGAAGAGAAGCATAGTGATACTATTACTCTATAACATAGGTCCTTGAGCTTAACATCAATGTCTTTCTGAATATTGACGTTCTTAGACTTAACATGGAACTTGTATTTTCCATCAGTCATTGATATTCTAATAAATCCCTAGAGAATTTGATAAAACAAACAGTTACAAGTTTTTTGCCCAGAAATTTAGTAATCTAACCATATATAAAATTGCAGCAGGTCAGTCGCAAGGCATTTTTCCTTGTCTCTTACTCTCTTTTACAGCCCTTTAAAAAAAACTCACTTGAGGGAGAGAGTACAGTAATAATAGAAATGACATTAGAAGCAGTTACACATATCTGAAAGAACAGAATGACAGGCATTCCAAGCATGGTTTTAATATTACACATTGCTATCCTCAGTGTCAAAAACCTGTTGGAGAGTCTTAGGACCATTGTCTAATTCTTCCGGTGTATAAAAGTGCATTGTTTTGTCCCTGCCATGTTTTTTAAGTTTTCTTTTTGCTGTCTCTTCATTGTTTAATCCTTAAGTTCTTGATTTCCATATAGCTGAGTTACACCTTTCCATTATTATTTCTTCTTTTAGGTTTTTACACTAGGAAGACTATATGATATTTACACATGTAAGTTGTTTGTTTCACCTATGAGTATACATTCAAGATACACCACTTATATATGAAAGGTTCAAGTTTATCATTCTTTATATCTGAGTAATATTCCATTGTATAAAAACATCATATCTTCTTCAACCTTTCTTCAGGCAATGGGCATTTTTGTTGTTTCCAAGATTTCGCTATCACAAATTGTAATGCTATGAACATAGGTGCATAGATGTTACTATACGATGTTTTCAGTTCTTCTAGGAAAATTCCCAGTAGGATAGTTTGATTGAATCAAATTTCTCGTCCATTTTTTTAAGGAGTCTTCACATGGCTTTCCATGATCATTACATCAGTCTGCATTCCCACCAACAATGGAGAAATTCTCCTTTTTACCCCTCAGCCTCTCCAACATTTATCATTGGTTGATTTCTTTATGATAGTCATTCTTGCTGGAGTGAGATGGTATCTAAGTATAGTTTTAATTTTCCTTTCATGGATGGCTAGCGATGTGGAGCATTTCTTCTTGTATTCATAAGTTTGTTGTATTTCTTCATCTGAGAAGTGTGTGTTCATCTTAATGTACATTTCTGGGTTGGGTCTTTGAAATTTTGGATGCTAATGATTTCTATTGCTTTACAATTCTTGTCAGAAGACCTTTATATGAATACTTACTGGTTATGTTTTTTTAATTTGTGGGTTGTCTTTTTACTCTGTTGGCAATTTCTTTTGATGTGCAAAAAATTCTTAGCAAGGGCAGATCCCAGTTCTTGATTTTTTCAAGTGTTACACGTGCATTTTGATTTTTGCTATGAACTTTTTCCTCCTTGATATCTTCAAAATTTCTTCCTACTTTTTCTTCCAGGAGATTTAGTGTTTCTGTGTTAATATTTAGATCTTTAATCCATTTTGACTTTAGTTTAGTGCATGGTGATAGACCTGGATCAAGTTTTATTTTTCGTCATATCAAGATCCAGTTTTTCTAACACCAGTTGTTGAAAAGGTTATCTTTCTTCTAGTAAACGTGCTTCACCTTTTTGTCAAAGATAAAGTGGTTGAGTGTGTTTGTCTTTGCTTCTGTATCTTTTAATCTAATCCATTAATCCTTGGGCCTTTTTTTTGCCATTATCACGTTGATTTTATCACTGTAGATTTGTAGTATAATTTTAAGTTGGGATTTGTAGTGCCTCCCGCCTTATCTTTGTTTCCCAGGATTGTCTTTGCTATTCTAGTTCTTTTCTGGTTCCAAATAAATTTTAGGAATGATTTCTCCAGGTCTGCAAGGTATCTTGATGGTATTTTGATAGGGATTGCCTTAAATCCATATAACAATATAGGGAGTATGGCCATCTTCACAACGTTAGTTCTTCCTATCCAGGAGCAGGGAATATCTTTCCATTTTCTGAAATCCTCTACAATCTCTTTTTTCAGAATACAGTAGTTTTCATTGAATGGATCTTTGGTTCTTTATTTATATTAATTCTTAGTATTTCATTTTCCACAGTGCTATTGTAAAAGACATTGCCTCTCTCATTTCTCACTATGCTTGTTATCTGCATAGAGGAATGCTATTGATTTTTGGATGTTGCCTTTGTATCCTGTTATGCTAGTGAACTTATGTATTAAATTTAGTAGCTTATTATCTGAAATTCAAGCAGATATATAGAACTGAACAGTAAATATTCACTTCAAAATTAACATATGTTACTTTGATGTTTTGATTCTCTGCTCCAAAATGGTTCTGTGTACATCTTCATACCTCTTGACTGACAACTGATGTTCACTTTTTCCAATGAAAACAAAGTTGAAAGTTTTAAGGAAAACACTAATTAAAATTTATCCAGCAAGCTTGGATCAAGAAAAATGTATCCTATATCTACTTAATGTTTTTTGACTGGATTAATTACCCAGTAAAAGGTTTTAGTTCCATAAGAAGACCTAAATAACTATAGGTCAAGTATGTATTCAGTTAGGTTGAAATAGTTGGACAGGATTCAATGTTGTGACTGAGATTATTGTTTTATTGAGCTCACTAAAAACAAGGTAGGGAATAATTCACTTTCTGTTTGAAAGTATTGTTATACCAAAAGAACTACTAATTATGCCTCTGAAAATATTACAGACAAAATATTTTTGGACTCAGAATTGTGGCAAATATCTCTAATCCCAGGCATCAAGGGATGGAATGTAAAGATCACTGCAAGTTTGATGCCAAGCTTGGTGTGTAGTGAGTTCACAGCTTGCTTAGACTACATAACACAACTCTGTCTCAAAAAATGGTTATTGGGCCCCAATTTTTTCTGACATTTATGACAGCTTGGGAACTGTTCAAATCTAAACAATACCATTTTATTTACTCTCAGACAACATACACAGTGATCCAGTACCAAAATCAACATTAACATATGTTTATATCTTATTAATGAACTAAGTTAACAAAGAATTTAGAAGACAATTTCATTCATAACTGCCTTGAAAATAAAATGTCTCAGAATCAAATGAATTGAAAGGCTTCTACGGTGAAGCTTTGAGATCAATGAAGAATGAAATTAAAGATGATACTAGAAAATAAAACATTTCCTATACTCATGAATTAGAAGACTTAATGTTGATTAAACTGCCCTATTAGAGCTGAGGAGATATCTCAGCAGTCTAAGTGCTTCTCTTCCAAGCACAAGGACATTGGTTTGATTCAGGTACCACATGCTATGTCATTCCTGAATCCCAGGAGTGCCACTCCAGCTCTGAAACCGGTCATGGTGGTGCATACCTGCAGAGCTGTAGAGGCTGAGACAGGAGGATCACTGTAAGTCTGAGCTGCCTAGTAAGACCCTGCACCAAGCAATTAAGTTTTAAAAAGACTGAAAAACAGAACACCAGCATAAATCATGTCCTACATAACAAAAGTAATGCACACATTTGATATAATCCTTATCAAAATTCTGATGATATTGTTTCCTTATAAAGGAGTCATGAATTTCATATGGAAACACAAAAAACAATAACGGGCAGAAAGATTAAGAAGGGTGTCATCACAATACTGGATTTTAAATTATAGTGCAAAGCTTCAGCAAAAATAACAACGTTATCCTGAGACAAAAACGGATAAAACAATGAACCACAATAGAGAACATACAAACAAACCCACACATCTGTAGACATCTGAATCTTAACAACAAAACCAAAACTACACACAGCAGAAATAAAGTCTTTTTAGCAAATGGTCCAGGGAAAACCCGATATCCATTTTTAGAAGATTAAAATTAGTTCCATATTTTACCTGTGCAAATATCAGTTTGTTGCAACGTCCTTGTACAAAGCCTGAAACATTGAAATTGCAAGAAGTAAAGCTTTAGGGAAACAAAGCCATAGGTATAGATACTTCCTGAATAGAACTCCAGCAGTACAGGAAATGAAAGGAACAATCAGCAAATAGGAATAACTAGAAAGCCTCACAATGTGTGAGCAAATTAAGAAAATGGGGAGAAAACCAACAGGATATGAGGAATTTTTTTCCCATATAGTACACAAATAGGAAATTAATATTTAGAGATGAGGCATGGTGCTGGATGCATGAAATCCCAGTGCTTGGGAAGCCAAAAACAGGAAGGATCATTACAAGTCTAATTTGTGTAGTGAGACCCTGTAGACGCTGTACTAAATACATAAAATAAATAAGTACATAAATGGAAAAGAAATATTTAGAATATACACATTACCCAAAATACATTGAAAATATAGTAGCCAAATCAATAAATGGGCAAATTAATTGACCAGACACTCCTCATAGGAGAAAAATAAAATAGTAATAAGTTTGTAGAAAAATGTTCAGCATTATTAGCCAAGTGGATAAAATAAATTGGCAAATCAGAAGTACACCACTTCACTTTTTTTTTTTTTTTTTCAGTACCAGGGAATGAATTCAGGACTTTGAGCATGCCAAGGAGAAACACCCCTGAGCTGTCTCCCTGGCCCAAAATTATATCACTTTGAATATGTGACCTTTTCCGTCAATAAATAAAGTGATGGCATTAACAGGAAAACAGAGATGAAATGATGAAATTATATATATATATATATATATATATATATATACATACATATATATATATATATATATATATATATATATTCAAAAATGGGACAAGGTGAAAAGAAAGATTTTGAGAATTATGTCTCAGGCAGTTGCTCTCAGTGGGAAACCTTGACAAAGTCTGATTTGAAAGGGCACAGGATCGCTCTTGTAGTGCCTCCCACTCTTTCCTTCATATGCTGATTAGGGAAGCAGATCTGCTCTTTGCACCTTCGAGTAACTATACGTTACCACAGTGCACTTCCGTATTAACCATGGAGATCTAGATAAAGTGAGAAATCACCTTATGATTGCACATCAATGAGAGTGTTCGGATATGAATCATCCCTGAAGCATAACCGCCAATCTAATTGCAGTACAAATTACTGTATCTTCAGGAGGAACCCAGAATAATTTCTTAAGGATATGGCACATTACTCACGCTTCTTCATATATCTCCAATGATTCAGAGTAAAAGAAGAAATCCTAGCAGAAACTTTCTCTCTGTCAAAAATCTGACCTAGTTTCCTTCGGCTTTCTATGTCACTCTCCACTGTCATACATGTGCGCCTTCAGATTCCTAGAATGTTATCAGGTGAGTCTCACTTTACATGTGTTGTCTTTTTGTGTGTGTGAAAAACTGATTCCAACTATAAATATGGGTTTCTAGCTCATCTCTTACTATTCTAGCTTCTATGTGAAACTTTTCAGACTATGCTTATAAAACAAATTTATAAAGTAATTTAATTATTTCCACACCATCTTAGTTTCTGTGTCTTTTCTCTGAAATGCATGCAACTGTTGGCACACTGTACATTTATTGATTTATTGTAGTTTTTATAGCTGCAAATCAAGAAAATAGATTGCTTAATAAGGCATGTTTTAATGTTGATTCTGAGAAGTGTATTTTCTTCATGATGTGAAAACTAACATGGAATTCTTGATTCTTAGATTCCTGTGAGCTCTGTTTGATAACGTGACCAGTTCACATCCTGTTTTTGTCACCTTTCCTTGTCCATGCTCCATGGTGGTGGTCTCTGTCCTGTTTGTATGGTTCTTTATAGGCAGATCTTATAAATCTCTGACCTTTTTGCCCAGCCCTTGGGCCCAGGGATACACTTATAACTTTGTGAACAAAGATTCAGCAGTGAGGCCGAAGGTAGTACAAACAATGAAAGAAACCAAAAGTTCAGTTAGACAGCATAGGGCTATTAGTTCTTTTGGTGTGTGTGAGGCAGGAGCTTTCTTTTTTGCACCTTGTCTTCTCCCTTCTCTCCTCTGGCTTCCTCTCCCCTTGTCTTCTCTTTCTTTTATCCTTTCTTCCTTCATCTCCATCTCCTCGACCTTCTGACTCTCATCTCCTCTCCTTTTTCCTACTCCTCTTGCTCCTCCTTCTTCTTCCTATTCTACTCTTTCCTTTCCTTCCTTCTCCTCCTCTTCCCTTCCAACATTGTATAATCCATTTAAATTGTTAGAGTAAAATAGAGTAGCCTGTTGAGTTTAAAAACCTCAAGTTGCCAGAATATTCATTGTCTGATTCTTTGCAACTTTTAAAAATAAAGCCTCTAATCTCATTCATGAAGGTTTCATTCATGTGACAAAATTATCTCTGATGATTCTAATCATAGATTCCATGACACTGAGTATCAAGTTCCAAAACATAGATTTGGAGAGAAGTAGATGTATTCTGCCTATAAACTAATTTTTTACTTTGAAGTGATGTGATATCGTAAATTTGAAGTTGTTACTTTTTCCTGGTCAATGGAACTTCTCCAGAACCTGCCCTCTTAACACATGACTTGTAAGCAGCAAGCATTTAGTGGCAGGAAATGCAACTGTGAAAAATAGTTCTGAAATCTAGGAAGTGCTATTGACTAACTACATTGATAGGTCTAAATAAACAGGCATGCATCTTTAATGATGGTCAAATTAATTAAGCTCCCTGCTATTTATACCCAAAAATTCTGCAGATTAAAAATATACTGTGTGAAGTGTACACAAAAAAATTCAGGGATATTTAAATTGTCCTTTATTGACAATTGTCCTTTATTGAAGAAAAATTGTCATTAGTTATGTTATTGCCTAGGTCTAGAAATATAATAGAATTCTTCTAATGTAAAATGCTTGATAATATTTTAAGTGCTTTGCTTTGAATGTTCTGATAATGTAATTCGTACAAATGCAAACCCCATTTTTCTAATGTATTTACAAATAATTTTTCTATTAGATATATTCTATTTCAATTTTCTTTGACTTATACCTACTTCACAAGGTGGTGATGTTAGTATCATGAGTGGTAGTTTTAATGGCTTCTCTGTATCTCTTGCACTTTATCTTGACAAGATGAATTCCCAGCAGGAAGTTTAAATAGAGCAAATCTTTCCTGTTTCATTTTGCTGTGACTTCTAGTGCTCTTGGTCATCTAGGCCAGCTTCATTTGTTTTTCCTTCTGGCTCGCAATTCACTTTGATGTTCTCTTCTTTGTCCCATATAAATATTTCCTGCAAACTGTTTGCTTACCACGTGCCAGCATGCAAACTTTGCTACTTTTCACAAGCAATTAGTTATCATATTTCAAGCCCAAATGCTGTCCAAAGCCAGCTGTAGATACTTGGGTGACTTATATTAACTGGTCAAAATTTTTCAGCTTAGATCAAGTCATAACCTATTTATTATACTCTATCATATCTTAATCCCTTGAATTATTGTTCGCTATACTATGTAATTCTTCAGTTGATAGTGTTTTGTTTTTTCTTTTTTTTTGCAACAAAAGCCAGATTGGCAAGCCTAAGTATTAATTTTATTTCATTAATTAATAAAGATTGCTAAAGTTTACTGTATATCTTCATAGTTTACATGGTATTATTGCTTTTTTCATTAAAGAAGTTATGCCACATGAAACTATATTTTGTTTTCAAAATCTCATAAACTCACCACCTGCCCCTGTGTCTCCAAGATTTCCACTTGTTTTCTCCTCCAGAAAATTTAGTGTTTCTATTTTAATATTTAAATCATTGATCCATTTTGACTACAGTTTAGTGCATGGTGAAAAACATCCTTCTAATTTCAGTCTTTGGCACATGGAAAGCCAGTTTTTATATCAGTACTGTTTATTAAAGTGGCTATCTTTCTTCTGGAGAACATGTTTGGCCCCCTTGTCAAAAATAAGGGGATTGAATGTGTTTGTATTTGTGTATGCATCTTCTAATCTGTTTCCTTGGTCCTAAGGTCTGAATGTTACCCATACCCCCTGTACCATATTGACTGAATGGAACAGTAAACAACTTTTCCCTTAATTCTTAAAAGTGTTTATAACAATCATTGTCAAATTCCTATTATATTATTTAGTGAAATTCCGTGTCATTTCTAATGTTCCATTTTACTATTTTTTGTGCTCTTGAAATTACTAAAACTAGAGGTAATGGTGGAAACAGAAAAAAGTGTGTATTCCCATTTTAAAAGAAAAAAATATTAAATCCTATTTTCATAAAAAAAAATATTTAGCCAAACAGAAGAAGCCAAAATGCCACCTGAACAGAAAAAGTAGAAATATGAAACACCCGAGCATTCCCATGGCAGGTATGTTTAAGGTCCACCTGTGAAATGAGATAAGGATAGGAATGGAATTGGATTGGAAGCATTTGGAAGTCAGGCATGCAGCTCCTATAGCATCCATGAAGGTCTTCCTTCAGCCTAAGTTCAACTATTTTCTGTTGTTTATCTTTTGGGTTGAAAAGACTGTGAGATAAATTTCAGTTGACAGAATAGTTAAGAAAGATTCCATCAGACTTATCCCTCAGAGATGAAACACTTGAAGTGCACTGTCTGGTGTTGGTAATACACTGGCAATGACTATTTTGCCGCAAAGAATAATCCATCAATTAATAAGAGAACATGACAGATAAAATGACAATATTTCTTTGAGCTCAAAATAATTTGTTAAAGAAAAGGGAAGACTGGATATCTGAAGGGGAAAATCACCTCTAGAGAAGAAAAAGGAGCCCTCTGAGAATGCAAAAGCCACATTTAATAGATCCATCAGATCCTTCCAGACTTTGATGAAAGACACAGTCCTTGATATTAGGAGGCCTCTAATTCCTAACAATCTTTACCTTGAGTGACTTGTAAGCCCAACCAAAGAGAAAATTTAGCAGAAAAGCAAAAATTAAACCAAGACTTTACATTAAGCAAAATGCAGGCTAGTTTTCCCAGCTCTCTGATTTAATAAGGATACAGCTTAACTCCAAATCAGAGTTGAAACAATAACAAACAAACAAACAAACAAAAAAAAAAAAAAACCATGAATTCAGATTGCTCGTACTGTGCCTTTTTACCCTCACATTACTGAAAGCAAATGTATTTTAACTGGACAATAATGTTGATATATTTTCTTCCAGAAGATTTGTCACTATATTTTAAAATAGTTTAATGAAAGTTTTCTCTGTGTATCTCCTTACAGAGACCTAGGGGACTATCAGCAACACAATGCCAAATCACAGAGAACTTGTCTTCAGAAGTTCTATCCAAGTAAGATAGCTATAATTTAGTGGTAATGCACTGTATTTAATGTGAAAATTATTATTCTTAGACCTCTATGCAGTTATAATTAGTCTGTGCCTAAGCATGCAATTAATTGAAATAGGAAACTCGCAAATTAATTATTTTAGTTTCTCACCATCTTACTCTTTCAGAATACATACCATGTTATTAGCATTTACATAAAGTTTATCTAATTTTAATTAAAGGTATCATAAAATAGTAATTAGTGCCTGACATTTTTCACAGTGTTTTTTATGAGAAATAGAGGAATTTTACAATAACACTGACTTTCTGATAAGCCTATTCTGTGGTAGCTGTTTGTGTCTTTTCTCACTGTAGTTCCACTGTTGCATAGCCCCAGCCACATGAGGTTTGGTGGGCTGTATGACTAATGGAATCTCTAAAAAGTAAAAAACAAAACAAAAATCATTTTCAAGATAAAGCACAAAACAGTCACCAGGACTTGTTCCCTGATCTCTAGGAGAACGCTTGTTCTAGAGTACGTTCCTTGTCATATTGTGGAAACTTCCAAGCTTCCCATGGACGGGCCCCCATGGCGATGTCTAATGTCCCTCAACGAAGGCCTCTGCTCTCAGCCACTATGCTAGCCACCTTGTAGGCAAATTCTCCTCCTGCCTTCACGTGGCTGTAGTCTTGCCTGATATCTGGACAATAACCTCATGACCTATGCTGTAGACAAAGCACCAGCTAAACTGCTCAGGAATTCATGTTCAGAGAGACAGTGCTCGCATGCATGCATTATTTTGAAAATCATTTTTCATACATTGGTAACTACTTTGTAGACTTAAACCATTTTCATTCACCTCTTTATTGTATAAAAGAATATATTTTCATAAAAAGAGCATTACAATAACATATTATATATCATTATTTCAAAGCACTCAGAATATGGCCTAAGCCAAAAGAAGCAGATAATAATAGAAAAATTTATTTCCCATGAACTAAAATAAGCTAATAATATAAATGAAAGCAATTGACTCATATCTTACTGTCTGTATTTTGGTAAAGACAAAGTCTTACTATATAATTCAGCCTGGCCTTGAATCCAATATATAGTTCCAGGCTGGTCTTGAACTTGCACTGATACTCCTGCCTCAGCCTCTCAAGTGTGGGAGTATGGGCATATACCACTATGCCTGGTGGTTATGTTTTTGACACAATGGAATACATAATTTGGAAAAGTGTTTGAACTTCTTTATGCATCTCATCTACCTCTGTTTTCTGTCTCTTTCCATTCTGTCCCCTTCCTCTCCTTGCCCCCTCCTTGCTCCTCCCTCTCCTCCTCCTTCTGCTTCTCCCTCTCTCGGCCTTTCCCCCTCGTATCAATGTGTAGTACTATATGTGGTTTCTTAGAAGAACCACATTATACTTGAGCTATGTCCTATCTTATTGCATGTAACCATATGCTCTCATTTACCTGTGAGTGCCTCAAATTTATTCATGACAGTATAGCACTCCATTATGAATCAGTACTACATGTCCTTTATTCATTCATTTTATTACTGGATATCTACAGTTTCCCACATCTAGCTACTGCAAATGTGTTTCTAGGAACATGGATGTATCTTACTAACATGACGATGTTTTAACTCTTAAATCATTTTATTTATGTATTCAAAGCAATGCAGTGTTTGATTTTGACTGAGAGTGAAGTATTCCCGTTTTATCAGTTTATCAGCTTGATCCTCCAAGAACACTAGTATTCTATCTCTAATTAGATGGAAATGTAAAGCTACAGAGATGATATTTTGGTCCAGCAGGGGCAAGAAAGATTGATAATTCTTTCGGCCTTTTCGGGAGTTTGGTAGGGTGAATCTTTATGTTTTTATTTTAATCAGGAGAGAAAACAAAGGAAATACAAAGAGAAAGCAACATAAAACAATTAAAGTGGCATAGAATTTTAAAACAAGAATAAGAAATTAAAAATACTTCTCATATTACATAATGTTATTATCAAATTTATTGCTCAACTCCCAGATGTAGGCATGCAGGATTGATCAAACAATTTAATCATTAACTCTTATGTCTAATAAGCCTTGTAATTTGTTTCCTTATCTTTATTATTTTTTAATTTATTTTTTAAAAAGTATAAGGGGCTGGCAAGATAGCTCTGTGGCACAAGTGCCTACTGGGCAAGTGCAAGGTCATCAGTTTGAACTCTGGTCCTGCAAATAAAAGAAAAAAATTATAAAAGTAATAGATAAGACATTAGAAATGATACCCATTTTTTAAAAAGCAAGATGAAAGTATTGAACAGTGGTTGTTAACATTACACATTGTCATCTTAAATGTAATTACTCAGATTACAGATGCTAGCAAATAAAATTAGTCAAAGTAAATATTTTAATCATATATATATATTTTTAATTGCTACCTTCAAAAAAGTGAAAATAACAATAACAAAAATAAAAACAAACAAACAACAACAATAAAACAACCAAAACCTATTAGACTGGCTGTGGTGGCACTCACTGTAATCTGACCTATTGGGAGGCTGTAAATAGGTAGATCACTATGAGTTCTATCTGGTAGTGAGAACCTGAATGTCCTATAGACCCTTCTCCTCCCCCAAAAAAGTGTAAGAAATTAGTAGTGTAATCAATTTAGCTATCTTGTATAGATAGTTACATGATTTTTTATCTTCTTTCTTTTCTATTATTTTTCCTTTCCCTCATCTAATTTGTTTATTCTTTATGTTCATTTTCTTTCTCTTTACTACATCTAATGTACCTTTCAGATATTATTCACTCTTTTAGGTTCTTACCCTAGGGATACAATGGGATGTTTACATGTGTGGGTCTGATTTATTTCACTTATGAGTATAGCCTCTAGTTGTATTCATTTACATACAAAACTCAAGTTTATCATTTGTTGGTGTTTTTTTGTTTTGTTTTGTTTTTTTATTTTTTTTTAGTCTTTTATTTATTTTTTTTTTTGTTTGGTACAGGGTCTCACTACACTCTTCAGACTCATAGTGATCATCCTGTCCCAGCTTTCCCTACAATGGGATTGATTGTAGGCATGTGACACCATGCCTGGACTCAGGGGTCAGCTCGGCTGATTGAATGCTGCTGATTGAGCCTGAGTCCTTTCACAAATTCTCCATTGTGTAAAATATCACTTATTTTTTATCCATCCCTCAGGTGATGAGCCTTTGCATTGTTTCCAATACTTACCTATGACAAATTGTACTCCTATAAACATGGGTGCTTATATAGCACTGTGATTTCAGTCTTTTCAATTGATGATAAAAATGGCACACTCAAGTTTGTTTATTCTTTTAGCTACTACTGTCAAAGGGCATCCAATTAAGCAAACATTAGTTCATTAAAAGCTGAGCAATGATTTCAGTAGAACTTCATCCCTTATGCTTTGCTTTAATTAAAATAAATGATAAATTAATGTGTTTCAATGATTACTATAAAGCAATAGTGAGAGAAAAACATATCTGGCCACAATGGAAATCCCAGGAACAATTTGGATACTCACAGAAATAATTTTATTAAGTTGAATGTACTACATTTGAAGAAAACATATGTCTACTTCTTTGAAAGAATCAGAGTTGTCTTTCTAAAGCAATTTAAAATGTAAGAACGCAGTCATGATGAACAATAGCATTTTCATTTCTTTTCTTTTTTTTTTTTTGTCTCTTTTTTATGGTGGCACCAGAGATCTAACTCAGGACATGGTGATTGCTGGGCAAGCGCTTATTCCACTGAGCTATCTCCCTAGCCTCTGTATTATTTTGAGTGTATCCCTATATTGGCTTTCAAAACGTTCAGTACCAATAATCTATTCTAATATCTAGATTCATATAACAGGCTTATAAAACACAACATAAATTCATATTTACTTTATAAATGCAATAATTACTTCAAAATATATATTGCTCACTTATTACATCTAAACTATAAACTATTTAAGTCCTTACTATTTAGTTATATGTGAGAAATCTATTTGTGTGTATACGTTTGAGTTTTATATCCCCCCCCAAATAAGTAGTTTTTGTTGCAGAAAAGTATGAGCTTTGAAGTGAAAGAGCATTTTTAATTTGTATTTTATAAAATATATTTCTAAATAATTTTGATTATTTCCTCCTTAAAATATCCTCCTTAGAAAAATCAGTTCATTTTAATTAGCATAATCAACATAAACCATTTCATTCCCAAAATAGAATATTTATTATAAAGGAGTATTAAAGATTTAATATATAAATATTTATATGCAAATATACTTCAGTAATTCATGGTGGTAAGTGTTAAATTGGAGAGAAAATTAAGGCAGTTGCCTGTAGATTTTACTGAGAAGCCATCGCAAAATGTTTATTTAAGGCAAAATAATCATTCGTTTGTATTATCCAAATACCTGCCTAATCCCTTCACTTCAATTTGCATGGATAGATAAATCTGTAATCCCTAATATTGCATGTCAAAACATAAAGTCCTCTCACCAAAGCTATACAAGGGAGAGTGCTATGCTCTGTTATTTTCCCAAAAGTCCACTTATGTGTACCATACTCCCGACCACAAAATAAATTCTGCAGTTCAGATTGCCATATGATTAGCATCTTAGCACAGGTGAGCACAATTAGACCAGATGCTCTTGTGCTGAATAATGATATCAAGTAAATAGGAGAAAATGTCATTTGAAAACCAACACAGTTTTATCTCTCAATAAAAGCAAAAACTTAAAAAAAGACTATAGTGAAAAGTTCTTAGCATGTTATCAACACTTGTTAAATATGTCTATCTATATTAAGTGAAATAGATTTTGTCTGAATTTTGTACAATAGTTGGCTATTTTCAAAAATCATTGTAACTAATAGTGAAATAACATCACCATGCATATTTGCATGCATATATACAAGCAAGGAAAAACAATGAAATTATTAGTGGATCTGAAGTAGTAAATGTATTAGTAGAATGAGGAAAAAAATTGAAAACAATAGCTATACACACACATTCCACATGTGAGGAACCTAACAAATCAAAAACTTAAATCATTCA